>LR552565.1:0-287666 GCA_900536415.3 Caenorhabditis sp. 38 MB-2015
TTGACGACCATTCTTCATCTTTCACATATATCACCTTGATGCCATTTCCATATTGAATTCGAGCTTTCTTGAATCTTGAGCAAAAGATGACTTTCTCTTCGACGATATCTTTCGACTTCGTGTCAGCCATTTTCCTGGAAAAATATGCATTATTGAGATTATACTTTCCAATATTTGCCCCAATATTTCCCAAAATTTCCTTATTTCTACCCAAACTTTCATCAACCGGAATATTCATCTGTGATTTTCCCATATTTCGATTCTTTTTTCTGGAATCTTCATTCAATTTTCTTTTCTTGCTCGAACTTTTCTCAATGGAATTTGCTTTTTCTTTTTGCAAATATCTTCCTTTCTTCTGATACTTGTCCGATTTTCCTCCTTCGACTTGAATTTCAAAATTTGATGAACATTTCGATGGCTCATTTTTACTTTCCTTGGCTCCAACCAAGCTACCATCTACTTGTTCCCATCCAATAAAAATTCCAAAGTCTTTGAATGCATTTGATCCTAATAACAAGATGTCTTTTTTGCTCTTCACAATTTGGAACCAAACTGGATTCTTTCTGTTCTTGATCTTCACTTCGAACTTGGCTTGCTCTTTTACTGGCATTCTTCGACGACTTGCATCATAAATTCCATATTTTCCAGGCTTTTTCCTTTCCAATACCACTTTCGATGCGTCTCTACCAACTACTAGGTCATTGAAGAGCTTTTCTGACATCAATGAAGCCATAGCACCACTATCGATGACAATTTCAACATTATTTCCGGCAATTTCAGCTGTTTCGGTAACATTTGTGCTCGAATCCGGCTCATTTTTTACCAAATTAATGGTCTTTCTATCTCTACATTTCGACGCAAAATGTCCAGCTTTTCCACAATTATAGCACTTTTGCTCGGATTTCTGTGATTTTTTGTCTTCTTCCGATTCCGACTTCGACTCTTTATCACTCTTATCGCTTTCTGACTTCTTTTCATCTTTATCGATTCGTTTCTTGAACGCTTTTCCTTTTTGAACTTCATGTTCATATTGCAACGCAACCGATTTCAATACTTTGTATTGCTTTCCAGATTCAATGTCAGCTTTCTTCATAATCAATAATCCTTGAAGTGTTGAATCTCCTTTTACAGCTTGAAGCAATTTTGCTGTCTTTTGGCTATCAATTTGCTTTTCCGGCAAATGAAAGCTTCTCTCGCTGTCTTTTCCAATTCGATTGTGAACTCTTGGAGCGTCTGATGCTTCTTTGGTCGCATTTCCATCCATTTCTCATTAGCAATTTCCATTTTGCTCATTCTAGATGTATTCAAGAGTTGCTCGAACTCTTTTACAATCTTTTTCCAGCTCCAATCTTTTTTAACTTCGAGACCTTCGAAGATTTTTCGCGCGGATCCTTTCAAATAATTGTTCGCAAGAACAACAGACAATTCTTTTGGATCTTCGATGAGTTGAGCATATTTCAAGTTGAAAATCGTCATGAAATTTTCGAAATTTTCATCCTGTTTTCCAGAAAACACTTGTGGTGACGGAAGTGTGCTTATTCTCATAAATTTTGTCAAATCATCGACTTTCCGTGGCTTTTTGCCGCTTCTATTGCTTGATTCATCTTCACTCGACAATTTCTGCGAGTTACTATCATCACTTGTTCCGGCTTTAATATCCTTTATCCATTGAGCTATTCGGTTCTTCTTTTCATTCGGTTTTTCACTTTCAGCTACTTTTGACCCTTGCTTACCTGCTTTCGGCGATTCCGCTTGCTTCTTCTGGTCCTCTTTTGGCTGCTTCGGCTCATCTGCCTCTTTCTTCACCGATTTTCGAAGCTGTAATGATGGAATTGGAGATAGGGATCTAGGCTTTTCATTACCAGAATCCTTTATTTTCTTCTCCAATTTCGCAATCGTTGCTCCTTTCGCTTCCAATTGTTCGTTGAGTTTTTCGATCTGCAAAATATATTCATTTCGTTCAGCATCGAACTCTTCTTTTCTTTCATCAGCTACAACTGATTTTTCAAACATTGATGAAACTTGGTAAACATTTTTAACACCGGCTTTTCTCAAATATCTCAAAATTTTAGCTTCAGCTTCTATTGGATTTCTAGCCACTTTTTCTTCAAGTTCGCCCAACATTGGCTCGAAAAATTCGCAATTTTTCTTGAACTTATCACTAAATGGGCTCATCATTGTTCCAATGTTCTTTGCACCAAGCTGGCTGTTTTCTCGAGCATACCGGGTTGCATGCTCCATACATTTTTCAAAATCATCTTTGAAATTCTCAAACATTTTGCTAACATCATTGTTTACCTGCATTTCGGTTTCCTGTGACGATGATGCCGATCCTTGATGTTCTTTCAACTTCAATTCTTGAATTTTCTTGGCCACATCCTTTCCAGCGGCAATTTCACCATCATCCATCATTTGTGCTTGTTGTGGTTGTTCGATTGGTTGAATATTCTTCGAGTGATTCGACATTTCTGCAATAATGACTTGATTTGTTGATGTAGAGCTAATTAATAACAATTTGATTGCGAAAAGTTAACAAAATAGCAATAACGACGCAGCAAATAAAGACAAGCAGAATATACCCGACGATGAACAGATTACTGTTCACCAACAAGATTACTTGTTAGGTTTGACGAGGCGAGGATCCCGTTTTGGGCAACCTCCGACGATTGTTTGGTTCGGCCCCAAGTAATGGTTCCCGTTTTGGGCAACCAAAGAGCAGACTGTCGATAAATATTCAATTTAGGCTTGATTTCAAACCTTTCGATGATTTTCTCATTCGAACACCAGTATTAACACCAAATTTATTCGGTGTAAACAACAAATACACAAAAGGAAACGAAAACAAACTTAAAACAAGTTTCAGGAGAAGTTTCTCTCTAAAAATAAAATAAAAAAACCTAGGGCATGATAGTCAACAAATTGTACAATGTACTAATGCAGATCGTTCTGTTTTAAGCTTCTCAGAAACACGTTCTTTGTTCTCGCGGAAAAATACTTTTTTCGAATTAAAATTCTTTTTTATATGGCACGGCCACTTGAAAACCGTATCTAGTCGACTGTAGTTTTTCCCCTTTTTCATGGTAATAATTATTTGTTATTTTTACGTTCTCTGAAAACTGGGTGAGAACAAATCTTCGTTAATCAGAGAAGTTTCTTAAACGAGGTTTTTTCAAGTCTTCTTCGGATTCATTCATTCCGCATCGTTCTCCGATTACTTCATTATTTCAATTTTGTTTTTACAGATTATGCTTGTCTTTTTGCTCGTTCCGATCCCCCCAGAAGACTTTGTAAAATGGAAGGTTTGTAGAATTCTCATATTGATATATGGAGGAAATCTTTGTATTTCTATTTGCTGCCAGAAGATGAATGATAACTTTCAGAATCTGTACACCGAATGGGAAATTTTTGCGAATGAGTTTGTCCGCCACTTCAAAGACAAGCCAGACCCGCAATTATACATTGCAAAGATGTTCCGAAGAATCAAACAAATTTTCGAAATACTCCCATCCTGTCAATCAGTGCCAGATTACGTGGTTAGTTCAGTTCTTTTTTATGACCAGAACAGTTAGAAAAAACAATTATCTACAGAAATATAAAAAACATTATAAAAAAATTTATGTTATTTATTCAGATATTTTTTTACTGTTCGATTGATTCCGATAATTATTTTCTGAAGCCACCAATGTCTTTATGTTCACCTGCTTTTTTTTCTTTACCCCCGAGTGCAAGCCGCCACATGGCGTATGAACGAGTTCATCCGAACAAGGCCCTTTCCCGTTTGACACAATCCACATGCCTTGAATAATTTTATTATTTTCGTAGTTTATATTGTAAATAAATCATTCCATTTTTCATCAAGGTCTTATGAAACATTGAAATTCAACAGCTACTAAAAATTATTCACATGAACTACAGCACATCTTCGATTATCTGAAATGAACTCCTCGTTATAATAAATAATAGTAAAAATTCAATAAACTACAATGCGATAGTTTGACCTTCATGTCAGGCAGAATTTTCCGCTTTGAAATTTGCTTTTATATGTGCAGTTGAGCTCGTTAACTTTTTATTGTGTATTTCGACGATTTCGAACATAATTTTTCATCATTATCTTTATCGACATTGGTTTGAAAAATTTAGAACTGATCACAATTCACGTTTATCTCTAGTACTCGAGAAAATTTTATTTGAAAAAAGACATTTGGAAACCTTCCACGTATAACTTTTTTCTTGAAAACTAGGGTTTCTCGTAAGAAATGTTTTGAGGATTATACATTTTAAAAGTATTTAATTTTTTAAGAGCAATCAACTCTTCGTACCCCATCTTTAAGTTCCCTCATTCTTTATTATTTCAAAACAGAAATGAACTGATTAGTGTATGGGAATATTGTGAAAGTTTAAATTTTAAATTTCAACACAATAAAAAATAGATTTCAAAATAGCGGCAGAAGATCCAACTAATTGGTATTGAATAAAATGACATCAGAAGAAACATTGTAGGAGAGTTTTCATCGAAAAATTTATTATTTAAAAAAAACTTTTGTAGAATTTGGAAAGAACATATACGTGGCACTTGATATATATGTACATGTTCTCAATACAACTTTTTTTTCAGTAATACAACAACGAAAAAAATAAATGTGTAGATATTTGATTCCTCAAAACTACAACTCAATTCGGTGGTACTTTTCAATTTTTAGTTTCATTCCGCATGACTATTAGTAGTTATAACATCAATTTTATGAAAATATGGTACCATAAAAGTTACACACTTTCATTTGATTTTCCATTTTTTCGCAATGCTCTCGTTGTATCGTAACAACTTGTTTGTGATGGTGAAAGGCAATGTAGACACATTTCAAAAACACTAAAAGAAAATGTTTGTTTTTTTTTAAATCAATTTTTTAAAAAACCCATCCAAAAACGTTATGCTGGTGAGCAAAAAAGCATAGGTAGTTCACCTTCAAAAAGAATGTGTACAGTTTGTCGTTGTATATTTGCGCATACTGCTAACACCCCCTCCCCCCCCTCTCCCAAACTGACAGATTCATAGAACATATTTCGTAGTCGACGTGATCTACAGTGCGTCCAATATAAATACTTTTCTTTTTTGAGGAGGTCAAAGGAAATCTTTCACTTCGAAATGTAGTCTTCAAAATGATAAAAACGAAAAATAGTTGTTTTTTTTTCGAAAATTAATAAACCTTGGTTTTTTTGGTCCCAAAATAGTATAGGTATCCCAAAAAAAACCTTCACAAAAAATTTCAGAGAAATGGTTAATAAAATAAAATCAAGAAATAATAAGTCAGAAACAACCACAAATTGGAAAAAAATGAATTAGTTGGAAAAATAAATATTTTTGTGAGTTTTATCACATTCATGATCTTCTGCAACATCTCGGGATCTTCATATTTTCCTAGGACTCCATAACTAGATAAGAAAATTTCGAGATCAGGAAATTTTTCTCGTAGATCCTTGAATTATTGTTAGTTATCATTGTTGGTGAAATTTCTTTCAAATTTTTGAAGCTTGGATCGTGATAAAATTTGCGGTGCTATTTTAAAGTATTGACTTTCGGACTTCTATGTTATTTCGGAGTGGTTATATTATTCTGGAACCCACAAGTTGATTGAAATTTTTTAACATTTTCTCTTTTTCATAAATAGTATTTTAAACTTTCAAAGCGTTTTTATCGTTACACTGATAATTTTATACCCGTTCTCCACATTTTTTGGCTGAAAATCATGCGATCATTCATCTCAAAAACGCTTGAAAACTCAATCCATTTCAGCCAGATTTTTTAGCAGGAGGATAATTTAAGCACCTTCTGACATTCTGTGTAATTGATTAACAACATATTTTTTTTCTGATTTCGATCCGATTTCTATTAACAGAAACCGAACATTTATGCAACATGTCAGGATATTAAATCAGTCTTTGAAATTATGGCACATTTGTTCATATGTATACAATAGAAATTACGCATCTTAAAATCATCAAAAAATCTAATCGGAAACATTGTTTCTTTAGCCGAACGCTTCAGAATTATTCACAGCTGTCAAATTCAATCCAACGCCTTGAAAATTAAAATATTCATACAAAAAATAATAAATAGACTATTTCACATCATGTTATTGAGACCCGAGACTGGGAACGGGCCGCTTTCCAGAAATGCGTCAATTCGCCATGAAGTTTGTTGAATTGTGGCGCATAAGGTCTGAAAATATTTCGAGAAATAAAGAAGCAAATGTATCTTAAAGAGAGACTTTCTGTAAGAAGCAAAATACTCGAACAAAAAATTCATAATCACAAATTCGGATCAAGTTTTTCTAGAAAAATGTCTACACATTACCTCATACATGTGCTATGGCAGAATTTTTCAAAACACTAGTTTTTCAACAAAAAAAAATTCACGGTGACAAAGTTACGAGATTCGAAAAATCTTGGCCAAAAAAAAATTGAGGTAAGACATGAGGCTTCTCAGCCAAAAATTCGCGACGAATTGATGACCATGATATTTCTAACCGACGCTCAATTCAGAGATTTTTTCACAATTATTGTTTCTCAAAAGGAGTTGACAAGGTAATACCCTTGGAGGGATTTTCTGAAAAATCAGCTTTTTGAGAAAATCAAGTTTCCAATTTTTCAACTTACAACATTTTTTCTCAAAAACTGAACTTTTCGGGAAAAAAACTCCTGTAAGGTATTACCTAAAAAAATTGCTCTTTCATTGAAGAGCGAATTGCCAATTCCCTTCACCCCACCTTGAAAAACTGAAAAATAAGATCAATTAACTCACTGAAAAATTAGAATAACCGTTCACTTTGCATCGATAAATGAGTTCCTGAGTTTGGGAGATCCGGGTCAAAAGCTGTCGAACAAATCCCTGATGATCTGGCATCACTTCCAGGTGGCGAACTGCGTTGTTTGCCCATTGGTTCCAATCGGCCAGGAAAACCTGAAAGTAATGAGGTTTGTCTTTATGTTTAAAGATCCATAACATACCTCAGGAGAAACTTGAACCGGAACTCCATCAACAAGTCTGTATGCATTCATTTTCACTTAAAAAACAAACGTTAAATAAAGTAATGAAGTTCCCAAAAATTCACAAATTAAAAAAAAAAGAAAACATTGCGATTTGTTTTAAAAATTCTTCACTGTGAAATTCTAATCTTCAAAGACGCCCTTAACCCTAGTATTTGATCAACTTTTCAAACTACAAGTGATGGTAACACAAGAAATAAATCGAAAACGTTCTGCAAAAAAAAGCAATTCACACCAAGCGGGCAAATAGGAGAGTTGGCTATATATGCACTACCTGTGGAATGTTGATGGAAGGTGTGAAATTTCACAACACGCTTGATGAGTTAATGACCAAATAAGACGAAAATCAAGTGAACCTTTTTGCAACCAATGTTTTACGAAAAATTTCCCAAACATACACACGTGCAAGAAAATAGAAAAATGTTTGTGAAAAATGTCTTCAAAATAAATTTTAAAAATATTAAAAAATAGAAGCCAGTTCAAAAATGGGTTTTTCTCTAATCAATAAACCTATTATTTATTCGACTCTAACTGGAGTTCATCTCCTAAATGACCTAAATGACCTAAATAACTGATGAAAATTCCATTAACAAAAAAAATTAAAATAAAAACATCAATTTTGAGTTTATTATTTTTGCTGGGATTCGCTTTTGTCGTAATTGTGTGTCAGATTGTTTGAAAGGTTGAAACGGGGAATATTATTTCATGCACAAGTAATTTTATTTGATTTTGATTTTAGAACCGTTGACTTTGTAGAAAATTAAAAAAAAAAATTCTAAAAACTCTTTCGTCAATATAAAGAAAACCGTATGTGAACAAAATAATTTTCAACATACCATAAATTTTCTAATTCTGTGTATCGGTAAATTGCAAAAATGAGAAGTTGGTTGAAAATTCAATAATTGATGACTCCAAAATATGGTGAACATACTTTGATGGGGATGAGGAGGTTTAAAATTGCATTTCAAAACATCTAACTTTTTGAAAAGATTTCATGATATTTGCAGTTTTCAAAAAAAGTGAAACAATTAATTTATCTGTAAAATGTATTTTGATCTAAAATTCATTCCAGAACATATCGACACAACAAAAAGGTAACTTGTTCGAATGCACGTATATAGCAAATTCAGAAGTATCTCAGAAAGTGGAGTGGCTTTACCATATAAAAAAAAAACTTTCATCCGAAAAGCCTTTCTCAAACTGTCCACAAGTTGAGAGTGGGTCTTTCAGAAGTATTCATTGAAACTTGTTCATCTGCATTAATACATTCTACAAACTACAATGATTTTTTATATCAGTTTTCTGAACTCTGTAAGTAACAGATTCAACAAAAAATATTCTCCTAGACGATTCGAAAAAACTAAATAAAACAGAATGTCTTCAAAAAAAAGTGAAACAATTAATTTATCTGTCGTGCTTCAATAGTGCTTCAAAAGAATTTCAAAAAAAACTTATCTCCGTTTTTCTGTTAAAATATCGAATGAAATTATTGTTGGACCTGATAAAAATTAATATTCTAAATTTCAACACTAACTAAAAGTACTTGGAAGAGATATGAAATTACACTGACTGTAAAGCAGAAAACTGTTGAAGACAAAGTAAAAAAAATGGTGCTGCAATAGAGAATTGTATAATGATGTTTATGCAAAAATCGGCCTTGTCCAAACACAAAGGTCAAACTATCATATAGTAATTCGCAGGGTTGTGGGAAGAATTGGTACTTGTGCTCATGTTCACAAAAAAAATCTGATCTATTTCGAAAAAAATATTTTTTGAAGGAAAAATGAAATTGTATACAATGGTAATTTTTTTATACAACATTGTGTCAACCCTTGTTTTCATACTAACTTAAAACGGGCGTCTTTGGCTGCTTAGTAAATTGTGCATGCAATTGATTAATTTATTTTCCATGTTACAACAAAAAACAATCAGAACACATAATGATAGTTCGGGTTCCAACAATGGCTGATCAAACTATAAATAAAACTGGCATGATAAGTGTTCATTGGATAAGGAATTAAAGAGTACTCTATCGTTTTGTCGTGCCTAAACTGTAGACTCACATTGACTGGATAAAACTTCAATTGCAGAATTGTCTTGAAAACAAAAACTTAATAAATTTCAACCAGATTGCTGTACTGCAACGTTATCAAAAACGCAAGTAATTTCAAACTGTCTCAAATTTTCAAAATGTAACTTCATAGGCGTTGAACTTTTTCACTACTTCGTCTCTGTGAAGTCATCATTTCTTTCCATGTAAATTAATGAGAAACCAAAACAAAACGTATTGTTTTTATTATTCGAATGAAATATCAAGACATGAGTTTTATATAGGTTTTCAGTATATCAATTTTATTTTAGGTGAGAGTTGAGGTGCACTGAAAACTTAATTTGTCAAATTTGGTAAAATTTCTTTTTCGGGGTTTGATGAGAATTCCCATCAACTAGCAATTTAATATAAAATGTTTTTTTTCTCATGACATTCTTCTTCTCAATTTATTTTTTTCATCGAAGTATTTCTAGATCCCTTCTCAACTTTTCTCTTCAGACAAGCGATACAATTTCGTTTTCATTGACATTTTTCGTTCGTTTTCATTCCAACAAATTGTCACATTTTGTTCATTTTCAATGCAAGACATTCATTTTTTCATATCTCCTTGGTTTTGTTCCCAGCGACACAAAAAAACAACAAAAAATGTATGAGTGAACGAACAAAGAGTTTAGAACAATTAAGTGTTTGTTTTTCTGTCTACGAGAAAAACGTTTCCAAAAATCAGTCCCGAGCACTTTTCTCATAAAATGTAACATATTCTGGAATTGAATGCAATTAGGTGGTCTACATCGGCGCAATTAGATAAAGTTGTGCAATTTTGTTTCTTTTTTCCTCAGAATCGATGGAGCGGAAAATTCCTGGGGAAAAATGTTTTTGTGACTTTTTTGAACGAAAACATATTTATTATATTCTTTGTTGGTTTTTTTTGTCGCTTTGTGTTTGTTTCCAATAGGCTGAAAGCAGTTCAAAAAATCAGTGATGTTTGAACGATTCAAATGACAATGGGTATGTTGTTTTCATGTTATCCTGTGTCAAAGAAAACAAATTGCCTTTTGTCATGCAAGCTTCTATTACGGTAACCTTCAGTTGGTCATGATATTACATGTCTTCAACATCACTATTTGCTATTTCAAAGTTTTCCGCTAAGATGCGCAAAAAAACAACTGTAAAAAATTGGTATACAAAGTTAAGTATTATATTGGATAACAGTAATTTTAAAAATTAAATGGCGTTATACTTTTTTGAAAATTTGGAAGAAACCAAGATTGACTGAAAGTCGATTTTTTGAATTCAGATGTTCTAACACAATCAATTTCATTCGAATAGAGAATTATGAATCATGTAACGTTGTATCACCTAAGTTTATTTTGGGAGAATATGAACTACCAGAAAGTGAAATAACGGAATCAACATTTTTAAAATAAATTCAGAAATCATTCAACTGATCGTTTTTTTTTATTCAAACCCACAACAACAGGGGAAAAGTAATAGGACAATAGACAGAGGTTCTGGAAGGTTTTTTTTTTAAATTTCAGCCTTGAAAATTGAGTTTACTTTGAAAGTTCCAGAACATCGTTTTTCAAACCTGAGACTTCATATGTTCACCATTTTGATGAATCTAACTTTATTTTTCACTTACTCTATTTTATTCATCTCCAAATTTTATGATATTTATCGTCATGTAGTATAAAACCCTAACTATATATGAAAACGTATGCAAATAATTATGCGTTTGTTGCGTAACCTATTTGACCTTACACATTTGAAAAAGAGGGAGAAAAATGACGTCAATATCTTGAAAAATGTCACTTTGATGAGTGCTGACATTATTTTTCTGAAACGCGATGTTCACATTCATCACATTGCATGAAAAAAGACATGCTCTGTCCTTTTTTGTGAATAAATCATTTGAGCTAATAACAATGTATGCATAGATGATGATGCGATGACCTCTCGAAAACCGTCTTGTAAGTACTACTATCATTCCTTCTTTTTCCTTCTCCTCTTTTCTTCTATTATTTTTGCCTCTTTCTCGTCTTATTGATTCTTCTTTTGTGAGCCGAGGCTATATGTACCATTTTATTTGATTTATTTATTTCAACTTTACTACTTTTGTTATTCATGGTTAAGAGTTTTCAAAAGGACAGAAAAACAATTTGCCATGACCCGAAAAAAAAGTTATGTCAGTATTCATAGTTACAGTGAAGTGTCAAGACGATTTTCTAATATAATTTTCATGTTTCTCCATAAATATGGATGACTTTCAGAAAAAAAAAACATTTACACTCAAAAAATCTAAAAATCTCTTGAACTACGTTGACCTTACTGAACGAAGGTCATCAAGGCACTTATCGAGTTTATCCAAAACTGATCAACACACTCATTTTGTACTCCTTCTTTGTATTTTTGAACTTTGATTTCCTTTACTTTCAAAATAAAAACGTACCTTTCTCGAGAAATAATTCTAAACAAACCGACAACTCTCATACCAATTCATCAAAGAAAACACAAATGAAATGTCCAGAAACAGGTGGTGGTCCGCATTCACTTTTTTTTGTTTTTGCGTTTCACACAATGCGCCTCATTTACCTCAAATCCTGGTACATGATTTTTGGTTGAATGATTCGCCTAAATTTGTTTCACTTTCGAGAGGAAATGTGGGTGGCTATTGTTTTGTTTGCCGAGTGATTTTGTGGGAAAACGTTACTTTTTTTCGGTTACAAAACATTTTTCTCTCGTAAAAAACGTATTTCTAAAGATCTAGCTGTCAGTAGTAACCAAAGAAAACCAATTTCGAATAATTTATGGCCGGCTTATTTAAATTGAATAGCTGGATTTTTGATCGCTAGCTTGAACTTTCTGGAAAAAAGCTATTCAGAAAAATGTTATTATTGTTAGACACGCAATTCCGAGGGGAAACATGGGAAGAAAAAACAAATATTTTCCTGACCTCGTCTGAACTGACACATATTATGATTAAATTACACCGGAGTTCATCAAAATATTGTATACATACGTTCGGACATTACAACTTTTCCCCCATTTCTATCCTTTATATCTTTTCTCTCTTTTTTATTTTCAAATTTCAACTCAACTTCCTTCCTCCCTTCTACCCCTTTTTCCTTCCTATTTCACTTACTTGTCTCTTTTTTCTTTCAAATTGATTGTTCCAAACTGAAACAGTTTTTATTTTATTATTGAAATAATAAAGTATGCATCGCACAAAGCGTGTGTCAAGTTTTTCTTTGCTCTTTTGCTTGCCAGAAAAAGCTCATTCAATTTTCGTCTCTGTGATAGATAGAAAAAGAAGAAGAAGAAGCACGAGATATGTTTTCTTTAGTCTCGTATAATTAGCCTTTCATTCATTCTGGATACAAATTGGGTTGTTTTGAAATTCGGAATTTTCTACTAATCTGAATCAGAAATTAACTTGCGATGTGTGCTTTTCATTATTAAATGTCCCGAATTGTGACTTTCGGACGATTTTTTGCTTTTTTTCAGTATCTGATTTGTTATTTTATTTCTCAAAATTCTAACATAGCTTGGATAAAAACTGCTATTTTCTTTATGTTTTGAACCATATATGTAGAAATACGGGAAATCAGAAATGTTCAACTATAGGGCCTATTTTTCCAAGTAATCAAAACGATCATTCAGAGGTTTTAACGAAACATGCTTGTGTTTGAAATCCTATCAGATGTCATCTTGAATGAAAATTCTACATTTTCACCTATCAATCCTGTGAATCATATCCGATTTGTATATTGTTCATTCTTACTCATAGGTGTTTTTTCTACCTAGCTTTGCAAAAAAACAATCTTGCAGATTTTTTCTGCACAAAATCACCATGTCTTATTTTTGGCTTTGTTGTTTGTGTTCATTCGTGATCTGGTTAACATGTTTGATGCTTGGGAAAAATGTAGAAATAATGAAACATCCATATGATTTTCTGGTAGAATTTTTGTACGTGCGTTCAAAATTCAACCTTTTTTTTCATAATTAAATTTTACTGAAATGTGACAATTCAGTTCTTGATTTGAGAATACTTGAACTCTGAATTTGTTTTTGGTTCTACTCGATCGAAATTCAAGCTAAAACAATTTCCCACTATTATCCAATTTCCGAAAGGTTTTTTTCACATTGTTTCCACATTTTTGAAAATTGCCGTTTTTTGTGGTCTGCTCTTGTCAAAAAATTTCTATAAATTTTCCAGTTGAAACACGCGAAAGAAATAAAAAGAAAAATATGGTGGCAAAAATGTTAGTGTGTTTTGCTCAAAATCGAACATTTTCATTGCATCCCAAGGGATCATCCCCAGGGTCTCCGGAACACTTATTTATTCGAAATTGATACTTTGCTTTCTCACAAAAAATCTCAAATTTCTTTAGATTACATTTATTCAATTCTCATGGGATATCATTTTATTTTCGCGTCGCTTTGTTTTTTTTTTTGCCTCACATTGTTTTTCTAAACGTTCTGATTTTCCTTCTCTTATTTTTTTCTCCAAAAACTATTGTCATTGAAAACAATAATTAATTATTCTTATTTATGTATCAATATTATGACGAAGATGATAATACCTTTTTTATTCATTATCACAAATATATCTAATCTTCTTCATTAATCTTTGATGTATACATAAGGACCACAAAAAAAATTGTTTTTTTTATATTGGTTTTTACACAGATTTTGATTAGATTTTATGTTCCCAAGAAATATACTTGATAAGAAATAATATATATATATATATATATCAGAATGATTCCAGTAATCTTATTATGTTTTATTCTCAATATTCATTATTCTAAATGAAGTATTTTTGGCGGGTTCCAAGAATTTACAACCAAAGATACGATTCGTTCCTTGTGTAACAAATATTTCTTTATGCCTCCGTTATCATTATATTGAATTTTTCGACATAGATTTATATTGAAAAGTAGTTTCAATGATTTTCAGGGATTTTTGACAAAAAAAAGCAGCACTTTGTTAGGTTCGTTTTCAGAGGGTTCATTTTGAAAGTTTCTAAAGCTTCGATGTTTTTTTGAGGCTACAAACCCCTGTTTTTTTTCACTTTTTTTTTATCTGAATGTTTTGAACTCATTTTTCAGAAAACTCTAATTTTTTCAAAGGTACCTTCCCAAACACTATAGTGCTGAAAATTCGAATGTTTCAATAAAATTCGCTTCCAATCTAGTAACCTCTATCTCCATTCTCAGTGTAATTCAAAAACCATCAAAAAGTGTTTGTCAAATCTCGAATTTCCTTTAATTTCTAATTGCTATTTTGGTCATCCGTTTACCCTCCATCCTTTTTTTTTATTTCAAATTGATGTCTTCTCTCCTTCCTCTTATTGGAATGGATATATGGGTGAGCGAAGGAGAATAGACGAGAACCCCCTTTTTTTGCCTAGGAGCAAGAAAAAAGATGGCGGGGGAGAAGGAATAATGAGACACAAAAAGAAGAGGAAAAAGAAAATAGAAAACTGACGTGCGATGAGATACCAATAAAATCTAATCAGTGTGGTCGCGCATCTGGATCTTGTCCCGTCCTTTTGGTTTGTTTCGTCTTTTTGTTGTAAGTTGTTTCTGTGTTTTCTAATTTCATTTCCTGCTTTCTCTTCTGATAATTTGTTTTGTTAGACTTTGTTTCTTTTTTTGCAGATGTTGCAATTTATTCACATGGGATGTAGAATGGAAAACAGTTTGTATTCCTTTTTCCAAATAAAAAAAACAATTTTCAAGTTCATCCAACTTATTATTGAAATCTCCTCGTTCCTGAAAAAATTATAGTCACTAAATTTGAGAAAACGATAATGATATATTGAGATCCTCGATATGGTTTCTACCGAAAAATCTAGCACCCAAATGAAACATTTCCATTTTTTTTTCAACCATGTTTTTACAATTGTTCAATATGTGCTTAGTGGTTTTTAATAATTTCTGATTAAGTTTATCCGGTATTTTTTTACCTTGGAAAATTTTTCTCTACTCGTTTTAGGTTTTTCCACCATAATATATAATTTCTAAAAAGTAAAACCAATACAACTGTAATACACGCTCGACATTTTTTCGTCGTCTGTAGTTTCCAGCCACTAAACTCTCCTCACATTCGTGTTCCGTTTCTATGTTTAAAACAAAATTTCAAAACAATAACACTATTTTTTCTCGCATGACACATTTTTTTCCGAAATTAGTAACCAGCATATGTATTCATTACTCATAGCTATAGAAATGAAATTTACTACACTCAAATTTTCAATTCCAATTTGATGAAATATTTATATCCCAAAAAAAATTCAGGAGCAATAATTCATCTCGATGTATGTTTTCTCTAATTCCTCTCATTTCCTCTTGCAAGCAGCCAACTCAATTAAAAAATGACATTCTATTTTTTACTCTCTTGGAAAAATAACAGCTCATATTCCTTTTTTGTTTCCATGTCTATGTAATCCCATTAAAAAAAAACTCGGAAAACAGCTTTTTCTTTTTTTTTTGCACAGGATCTAGACTGGACTAATTGCGCAAAACGGGGAAAGACTTGAAGAATTATTATTATTATTGTGAGGACCTGCTTTTTTCCATGTGACAGATGACCGTTTTTTGCATCTATTTGTTGGTTAATTAATCAAATTAATAATATATTGTGTTTTCTTGGGGTCGTGTCTTATTTTGTTGCTCGATGTAAAATGCACTTTTTCATTCATATTTAATGAGTTCTTTATGTGGAAAATGGGTCTATTTGTTTTTAGGATCTAAATATATGTATCTCGAAGTAATACGAACTTGTGTCCGGCTAGAATAATGCATTTTTGTTGTTTTAAATTATGAATTTCTGAAATTTAATCATATTGTTTTTTAAATATGATTTTGTTTGCAAAAACAATGAAACATATTTCGTCTCATTTGATTTGAATGTTTTTTTTGTGTTTTCTTCGTTTCGTTTTCTGTAAATATGCTGCTTTTTATAATTGGATCTTGAAACTTCATTATTCATATTGAACATTTGAAAACTTCAAAATTGATTGTTTTTAACTCATTCCCAAAACTAAAACTAAGAGTCAGTTCTACAGGTGAAGAAAATTCATGATATTTCTAACTTTCTCCTGGATTATCACATTATATAGATTTTCACTGCAAAAGTTCACTGCCAAAACTTTTCAATTTATTGTTCGGTCATTTTTTATGAGATGAACCAGTAATATGACCTAACATTTTATTTTCAGCAATATGTATATTCCAAAAATACTATATTTTTCTTAACAAAGACTTTTTATGGTTTTGCAAAAACTCTCCACTTCAATGTTTATAAATATTGACAAAAGAAGAACAATGAGCAGAACAATATTATTATTATTATTATCTTTTGTTGTTTTTTTTTTAAGTTTTTCGTAGAAACTCTCGTTCAACCCATTTTTAGTTGTTGCCCTTTTTTGAAGACAAAAAACACTCAACTCCTGAAAGATGAAAATTAGCGCTACTTGCAGGCAAAAAATGACTTTTTGTGTGGCTTGGGCACATTTTTCACCATTTTTTTTCTATTTTTGAATAAAAAAAATATGTTAAAAACAAGGAATTTTTTCTCTCGTGTTTTTTATTCAAACGAAAAAAAGCAGCAGAGAGAAAAAAAACAATTTGCATTCATTTCTGTATGACCAACTAAACATCCAACTTCTTTCGCCTATTCATGATTACAAACGTTCACTTTTCTTGTCATACATTTTCTGTACATGTACGTTACTAATAATTGTATACATTATAGATTGGTGTGAACGAAAAACTTTGATTGATGGCATAAAATGGTGGACGAATGGATATGTTCATCTTCATCAAGTACGTCGGCAAATGACAGCGGAGTGTCAACTATCGATTCATCATGCTCCGTCCAACTGCAATTACAGTCACCAAAGCATACGGATTCATTTGTCGAGGTACGTTTGTAGGTTCTTAATATTTCTTGAACCAACTCTTTTTTTAATGAAAAATCTATATTCCAAATCATTTCCGTGATAACAAACATGAATCACCTGTCTGCCTTTTTTTTCAGAATATTTGGACATTGTTTCTTTTTAGGGAATTTTTTTTTCTGAAATTGGTTGATAAAAAGTGATTTTCAAATGCGTCTGTTTCAGCTCGTTACTTTTGATTTTTCAGAAGAATAATAATATTTTTTTCATGCATCAATTTACTAAGCAATTTACAAAGAACTTTGTTCAAAATGTTGCAATTCCTGTACAACAATCTCTGTTGATGGTTCTTCAATACAAGCTATTCTGAAATATATAATCTTGAAACTTTCTTCTCAATAGATTTGTTTGGAACTACTCTCTACCTGTCTAATTTGGTCAATGAATGTGAATGGATTTAAAAAAAAATAAGAAAAAACAAACTCTTCGCACAAGAAACGTTCAAAATGAAAAAAGTTTTTTCTAAAACCCTCTTGTTAGGTTGTTTTATAAAACTCTTACAAAAAACAAACTTTAGTTCATCTATCCCTATCAGTCCTCCAGCGTATCATGTGATTGCTCTTAGACACCATGTTAATTATAGGAAACAATATTTTTAATGTTCCATTCCACATGTCAAGACGAATCAATTTCAAAGAAAAAAATGAATAAATCAGATCTCCGCCGAGTCAGCGACAAGAATATTTTTGTTGTCAACAGCAACTTTCAAAATCGTATAAAGATCGAGAAAAAAAAAACTTTTTTTGTCTACAAAATTATTGTTTTGAAGTTTTGGAAAGAACACAAACCTTTTTTTTTTCAAAACTACATTTTTGCTTTCTTCTCCCGAAAGCAACAAATTTGTCTTTTCACACTTTTGTGAATCGTGTAATGTGATTTGCGCGTCTCATTAGATATTCAAAACAAGTATACGAAGCAGCAGCAAAAGAAGACAAATCTTCTGATGCATATTTTCATCTTTGAGCTATCCACTTCACTCTCCAACCAAAAAAAAATCTTCAGAAAATAAGAAATCTCAATTTTTATTAATTTCATATACATTTTCTTTTGTTGCTTTCCTTCCTGTTGCTGTGCCACCAACATCAATTCTTTTTTCAAGCAGCTTGAACAAAAAAAGAAAAAAAAAAGAAACCAGGCCAGGCAAGGAAGAAACCGATTGTTCAATTTTCGGTTTGTTGTAGAATGTCAAAGGTCTCATGAGACATATATAAATAACATTGAGAGTAGAGTAGAGGAAAAAACGGCTTTAGTTTCTTTCCGGCTTCTAGTTTTATTCGCGTCGAAGACGAAGAACAACATGTTCCAGATTCTGATGAATGAGCATAATAACAATGTATCTGCACAAATTGATGTCGTCAAATTATTAGAACTAAAATCAACTGATGATGATGATGAAGATCAACATTCGAATTCAAGTAGCCTCGAATCAATCAACTCGCTCACAAATCATCAAGGTAATTCACCCTCGCCCCTTTTTTAATCCCTGGCGTTCGACCCTTGCTCAAATCATAGATAAGACCTTTCACTTTGCCCCTTTTTTATATATACGTTTTTCAGGAAGTCAAGAACACGACGAAGAAGACGAAACTGACTCAGGATCGACTTCATGTTCGGAAGATTCTTTTGAAATGTCCAGCGCGTGTAGTGTCAAACAGTCAAACGGTATGTAATGAGGAAAGAAAGCAATTTTTGATAGCTAGATGTTTTTTTGAAAGGTGTCTTTCGAGGTAGGCTGGTGATAGAAGTACTTATATTTCTATAGTTAGTGGAGCATAAAAATCAGAAACTGTAAGAAAATTTGCCATAATACATTTATGAAACCAATTTTTCAACAGTCTACAAGACGGCTTCCTAAAATTTTTGAGAGATATTTGTTAATTTTAGTTGAGAGATATTTTCGAGCGTTTTTGTACTCAGATAATTCCTATTTTCGCTTTCTTGGTATAATTGGCAGTTATCACTGTTTTGTAAAGGTTGAAGTTTTTGATTTTCACATGTCACATGCTTTCCGAACAATATGCTTTTCAACCTGAAAACTAAAAAAAAAACAGTTATTCCAAATAGGTCGACAAAATATATCAAATTGTTGGCGGATAGCCTACTCGAGTGGAAATTTATTTTCAATCAACATGGATCTGCATGAAAATAGTTATGAAAAAATACTTCTAAAAATTTATCAAAGTTTGCACACTCGAATTAACTTTTGAAATGGTTAACCCAACTAGTAGCCCCGCTTCCTTTTCTCAATGGTTTGACCTGGGCGCTAGACCAAAATGGCCCAAAGCCTTGGTAGAGACTCTTCTAGAGTTTCTAGCCTGCTCAAACCACAAAACACAAATCTTCTCAACAAAAAAAATGTTTTCCGATTTTTCATCTTATGTGTAAATTAAATTCCAGTCATTGTGCAAAACACTTACATTTCCATCAAGAAAACTTTGTTGTTTTTTAGGTGGATTTTCGCGAGATTCGAGAGAAACAACTTGTGAATCTTTGAGTGAAATGAATGTGGCATCGAATCGTACACTGAACCAATGTGGATTTGAGTAAGTTCATCCTCCATTTTCTTTAGCTATTTATTTTACGATTTTTCCCATTTGCACTCTCATTTTCATTTTTTATTATTAAAACAGAAAAGCACACAACCACTCTCTATTTTCTCATTTATATTAAGCCCTAGTTTTTTCGCCGCATATTATATGAGCGCAAAAAATTAGAAGAAACAAGAGGAGAATATTGTATAGAATAATAATGATAATATATTCTTCTTTAGGCGATGCAAACCTTCTTCCTCATACTCTGTTGATTCATTCATTGCGGCTGCGAAAAAAGCGGCAAATCAGCCGATTTCTTCATTGGAAAGTGGGGCGGCGACGAGTTCAACAACATCGGCTTTTGAGAAAATTCGACATCGAGTGGCCAATCAGATTGAACAACTTGATACGGGTTAGTTGAGATGTGCAACTTTCTTTTACGAGAAAAAAGTCGGAACAGTCGATTTTTGATGTTTTCAATGTGTGAAAATCAAAAGTTTTCAAAAATGTTCTGAAAGTTTTGCAGTTTGCGAAAAAATAATCCAGTTTCAGAGGTATGTTAACATTGCCATGTTCTCCAACATAAAAAAAAATTTCTGATGAAAATAATTGGTAAGAAAAATCAGTTTTTTCAAAAATTCTGTAACTGAAATACAAAAACCGCTGTATGAAATTTTTTCAACTGGGATCTAGTTTTTTTGGAACCACTGATCAGGTGAAAACATGTGGATCCACTCAAGTGATGCTTTTGTTGTCTCGCTCAAAATTTAAAATTAAACTTCATCTTATCCATTTTCACATTACTATAAACGGTTGCTTAAAAGGCTCTGGAATTTTTTTCAAATAATTCATCTTAAACATTTCTCCATGTAAAGAAACGTTCATATAAAACATAATAGATGAATAGAAAGCCAGGTCAATTTTTTTATTCTTTGGCAGTAACTTAATTGGCGGGAGAATTTTATATTCCGAAAACCATCTCACTAGTTACTAAAGAACGAGTGACAATATCTCCAACTGCAAAAGACTCATTTATTTTTGACTTTTTTTTCAGACATCTTGAGAACTTTGAGTATAAATCTGCAAAACAAAATGTTGGCTATACCACACAAAAAATAATTTCTCCAAGGTTATGATTATCTTTTCCCTCACAAACTTCTCAACTTTCTTATTACATTCTTTTTTTCAGGTCTTCCAAACTTGGATTTTGACAAACTCGAAAAGCAACTTGTATCAGCAGCTCAGGAAAGAGAAGATCTTGAACGACGTATGCTTGGAGAAGAGGTAGGGAGTATTAAATTTCGCTCTTCTTTTTTTTTCGAAAAACCAACAAATTTGTTCATCCCCACGCATTTCCATTTTTTGATCCATCGTAAAACTGATAATTAGCACAATATTCTTATTCTTCAAAAAAAAAGGTAGATTAGATTCGTTATACGATCTCATTTTTGATGAAAATTTATATGCGCAAAAAATATTTTTTATGCATAAGAAGCAAAAATGTATATTACTCACTTGATTAATGGACAATTTGCTCTTTCTTATGTAAAATTCATAGATTTTTTTAGAGTTTTATTTGGCTAGTTTCAAATAACGAATAATTTTCTATTTTCAGGTCCGACGTCGTCTGGCAATGCAAGTTGAAACGCATAACGGTCCATCACCTCAAATATACACCCGACCACATAGATCAAATCTGGCTCTTCGCCTTCAGACCGCCATGAATCTTCAGGTTTATAATTGAATAACAAAACAGAAAAACAACAAAAGATCTCCTTCTTTTTTTGTTCAACTTTTTTCATTTCATTTTTCATCTTTTTTTCAGGTTTGCTATATGAATGAAATGAGTGAAAGCGAGACCGAAAATGAGTTTGATGATGACTCGGATGATGATTCAGACAATGACTTTTTCGTGAGGAAAAGCAAATCTGAACCAAATCTTAAAGCTGCATCATCAACAAAAGAAGCTCAACAAGTTAAAGCAATTACTGATAGACTGGGAAAATCGAATGAACTGTCATCAGAGGAGCGTAATTTACTTCTGAAATATGAAACAAAACGGGTCACACTGGTTGCAAAAAATAAAGCTGAAGAAAAGCTAAGCGAGTACAGAAGGTAATTTTTCATTTTTAGATTTCATGTTGAACAATTTGAATTTCAGGGGTAAATCAAAAGCGAGTGATGTGCCACGTCAAGCTAGACAATATTTGAGTAAAACAAAATTAAAGGATATTGAAGCGATTCAAAACCTCATTGAAAATGCAATAGCTAGTGAGTTTGCTGGGAGTTTTCAAAAATATTTGTGAATATGTTGAAAAAAATTGTAGCCCTTAGATCGATCACGTTATGATATAAGAAAAAAGCGAAAAGTTTCTTGGTTTACAAAGTTAAATTAAAGTTTTCTGTTCCAATAGATTTGCTTTATAAATATTGTTCCACCTACTTCGAAAGATTGGACTGATTATTTTTTGAACGAACACCATTGTTTTCGTGAGATTTTTGAAGGTTTTTCATTAGAATCAAAAGTTGTTTTGCTTATTTAAAAATAATGTTGAAAAGAACACTGACAAGCTTAATATTTGATTTTTCCACTCAAAACGGCTTCAAAATTGTGTACTTTTCAGAAAAGAATATGGAATTAGTTCAATTGTTATTGGAACGAGACAGTTTACATATGGAACATGACTCATTACGTGTAGATATCGATGATTTCACTCAACACGATCAACAAGTAAGTATAAACAATTGATCTTATCTTATACATTCAGTTCCTCAACCACACCCACCGCAGATCTCTTATCAAACTTGTTTTTCAGTCTGCTTCACTGAACTTTCAACATTTTATGAATCTCCAAAAAACAATTGGTGAGAAAGACACAATCGTTGAACGCATCAAATTGCCAAAACGATTACCTGAACCGAAAAAAGAAGTCAATTCACCACCCAAGTTAACACCGGTGACACCGTTGACAACCCCGACATCACCTACACTTTCATTCGCCTCAGTTATACCAAATTCGTTTAGTATTTCGTCTTTATTCAAAAGATAAATAGTTTTATTTTCACTTGTTGATTCAATTAATAAAGTTTTTTTCATAATTGTGTCCGGGAGTTGTGTATTTTTTTTCGAATTTTGTTCGAAAAAACAAGTTATATAAACTTGTATTGAGATAATAACCAAAGTTCAGAATTTCCGTTTTTCAAACTGAGTTTTGGTTTTATGTGATGTTGATCAATGATTTCAGAGTCTTCTAAGAAACTCAATTTTAGAGCTTTGTGCTAATAATTATGTGCTAGCTTAGTGTCCAAATTTTATGAAATCAGGTCCGCTCAAGACAAAGAACAAAAGCTGAATGTTATTTGTTACATAAGAAAGCATCATAGTTCTGAATCCACTATTAGAATTTATTTACAAAGAGAGAAAGTCGCCAGGAAATAAATCTTTTCGGTTGTGAATCTTGGTGAAAAAATTCTGAAAAAATGAGATTAACACTATTTATTTCAAACATCAGTTAAAAAGGGAACTCAAACCCAATATAATTTAAAAATCAACTTGCAAAGTTTTCGCACATGGTTGGTCAATTTTTTTAAACATAACTTGATTTCTTTCGAATCCCCCACTCAATGTTTTACTGGATATGTCAGCTTATCGTGGTGTCATTTCTTCGTTTTCATTTCTCCAGAAAAAAATACACAAATATTGTGCACAACCGGTTTTGTCACAGTAGTATCGCCAGCTTAATCCATTTCAACAAAAAGTTCGAAAAAATAATATTATTCATTGAAGCCGATAAAAATCTCCGAAAAAAAACTAGATGAAAATTGCATATACATTTTTGTTCATTGAAAAAAAAACTGTGAAAAACTTGAGATATTCAATGTCAAGAAAACTGAAAATCTGTGGATGAAAAAATGACAGTCAGGAGAGGGAGAAAGGAATTCAAACATAAATAGATAATAAAAACGAACAAATTATACCTGTAAATGAATGGAAAGAAAAAGACAAGAAAATTACGAGAAAATAGAACAAAAGAAGACACAAATGAAAAATTGAGCACCATTTTGATATGAGCATATGAGCATAATATTCCTAATAATTATGGATGTAATCATTTCTTTAAAAATAATCTATCCATTATGAGTTCGGAAATTGTATAACGTTGTTCCAAGTGCTGCAAATGGTGGGGCTCGATAGATTTGTCCAAGATGTGTTTGTTTTGGTCCAATTACTTGTTGTTCTTGAGATGGGGGAAGTTCATCAACATTATAAACAGGTATAGTGTTTTCACGTTGAGGTGCTTGAATTGATACTCTTTGCATATTTGGCTGTGCTGGAGGCTGTGGCTGAAAAGATTGTTTCAGTGAAATGAGAATGTCCACGAAGTCTTGGTTCATTTTTCTCGAAAATAATTTTGCTTTTTTTCAAAATTGAGTTCGTAAAGTAGTTTGAGCAAGAAAGACGATCTCTGCTTTCACAAGGTAATAAAAATGGAAATCGGACTGTTGTCAAGCATCCAGTGTACTTTGTGAAGTATAATTAGTTGATTCAAAAGTGGTAGTTACAAAAAAGTACAATGCTATTGCAATGGTAATGCATTTGACCTTTTGAAAAAAGTGCCAGGAAAAATAATTTCATTTCACACTTTTTGTTCTTTAGTTGAATAGTAGCTGATGTTTTCAAAACCTTTTAGAGTTAAATAAAAAAACTCCACGAAAAATTTATTTTTCAACAGTTTCAACTATGATTCAGATTTTTTTCAGCAACAAACAATTTATTGAGGGTAAAGATATTGACGATTTGGGGTTAAATGGTCAATTTTACAATTTTCTTGACCTTCTGTTTATATCATAAAACTAAGCCCTACCTGATACTGTTGTGGTTGTGGGGCAAATTGTTGCGGTGGTAAAACTTGCAAAGCGAATGGGCTGTTCGGATTTGTCAACAATTGCTGTGTGTATAAATCCAAATTACTAAAATCATTATGCACAGGTTGTGGTTGTGGCTGTGGTTGTAATCCATAAGTTGGTGCCGGGTTCAATCCATATCCTCCTAATCCAAATGGTTGTGGTGGTGGTTGCGGTGCAAACAAACCAAATTGTGGTTGAAGTGATGGAATATTACCAGTTTGACTGACTCCGAACACTGCAGGTGCTGGTGGAGGTGGTGGTGGAGCTGGTGGAGATGCTGGTTGTGGGAATGGTGGGAGAAGGAAGTTGAGTGGTGGGAATGGTGGCAATGGTTGGAAGGCAAACGGATTGGGAAGGGGTTGTGGACCAACTGGTTCCACTTGAACATGTACTGGCGGTGCTTCAGTTGTTGTTGGTTTTAGTGTAGTTTTTGGTGCTGCTGTTGTTGTAGTTGTGATAAATCTTGGTTTTGGGGTCAATATTCTACGAGTGAATGGTCTTGGTTGAGATTCCTTAACTTCTTCGGAGTTCTTTCCAGATGTTGGGCTGAAAAATGAAAAAATGAAAACAATGCTTTGAGAATACAACTCACTTGAAAATCGGAGCTCCAAAACTTCCAATGAATGGCTCACGGCCTTCTTCATGACCAGCAAGTGGAGAAATAACGCTGAAAGAATTTTCTTCGGTTTTTTATCAAAACTTTTAGGTTATTTACTTATGAGTAGATGAAGTTTTTGGCTTTCGCTTATATGGTCTTTTGGAAATCTTTTTCTCTTGAGTCATATGTGGATGTCCATCATGTCCAAAGCTGAAAATGTTTTTTTGAAATCAATGTTCTATACTATTAAGTTTACTTACTTCATAGCCGAATTAGTTGCATTCCCCAAAACTTTGCTAATCTCACTTTCAACATCGTCATCATCTGTAAATCCTCATTAATCTTAATTGTTTGGCGGGCAAGCGGCTGGGTAGCCGGTCAGTCGGGGTAAATAAAAAACAATCAATCACTCAAACAAAAAAGGAAACATAGACATATGACGAAAAAAAAACTTGGTCAATTGAAACCGGTGGTTTAATATATGAATGTGGGTTTAATAAGATGGTTAGTAGAAATGACTCACATGCAACTTCGAACTCTGGTGGATCGGGAAGACAATTGATACGACGGACTGTTACTTCATAGTATGTTCTGAAATGAAACAAATTAAAGACTAGGTGTGAAGGAAAACTACACAGTTATTATGAAAACAATTTTCAAAATCGATTGAGGACATAAAGTCATATTTTTTCACCATCTATATCGCTCAAAATATAGACTATGTTTTTGGTATTTTCTTACAGGTTTTGTTTGAAAACTATTAGTATCTTGCATTTGAGAAGTTATACATTCAACGATCTTCCTAAACTCATTATACTGTTTGATATATTTTGTTTCTTCCTTTTCTATTCTCCCATAATTGTTTTCATGCACGAAATTCGAAATTCAGGTTTTTCACTATTCTAAATATTTTGATCATTTTGAATATCCCAGGCTACATCTATCTTTTTCTTCGAAAATTATTGTTCGCGCCAATGACATTAAAAATGTAATTGGATAAACACACATTATTTCCTTATCAAAACGCAACAAGACAACAAATAATCATAATATAAAGCCAATTTTGCGCGAATTCGAATAAACCAGACGGCTTTTCAACACTTGTCACACCTTTATCACATACATATCATGTTGCGTAAATTTTATCTTTCCGGTTTTTTCCACGAAAAATATTTTTAGATGTTTCACTTTTATCTCCAAGGCCATATCAAATTCATAGTACAACATACCTTTTCCGGTCATCTGGATCGACTAGTCTTCGAACATTTGCAATCACATCAAATGATATTTGTCGACCATCTCGGATGACTTCACCACCAGTAACAGCTTCACCTTAAATCAACAAAAAAAGCGAATAAAATACTTGTTCATTCAAATACCTGCTGAGATTGTTGTTTCTCCAACATCTTGCGAAAATCGTAATCCTTCAAATGTACAACATTGAAGTACTAAAGGTTGTCTTGGATGATCAATGAAATCAATGCCACCAACCCATTGATTCTTTTTGGTGCAAGCCAAATCAGAAAAAGTCCCCGGACATTCCTGAAAAAAATACAAAGTTGAAGATTTCATCTATTTCCAATTTCTATAATAATTTTGTGTTAAAACCAATATGAATCTTTTTCATTAACATGATGACTAAGCAATTCAGAATTTGATTTATTTTATTGGGTGATGATTGCTTTAAAAATCCGGTTAGTTGAAGGCTGAAATAAATAGATTTATGATATCCTTGTCGGCATTAATCTGGAATTATTAATTATGGAATGCGGTTGGAAACGTTTCAAATGATGAGATATTTGTTTGTTGTTTTTTTTTCGAAAAGGAAAGAAAAAATAATAATCAGCATGTGAAAACCGTTAAACTTGATATTATATTTTCAAAGGATATTTAGACTTGTACAGGATGGTTCTAGAAAGTTGTCAGTAACTAAGTAGGAAACAAAATAATTTTTCTGAGATACAGTTTTTTTTTAAACAGTTTTCAGCTCTGAAAGTTTTTCAACTCGACCAATCAAAACAACCTTGTATGTAACTAGTTTTTTCGTGTTAAGATTAATGTTTGACGCCGGAGAAAAAACACAGTTCGATCACCCGAATAAAAATCGGGTTATGACAAAGTTGATAGTAATTTATTACTGATTAAAAACTAAGTTTTCTGCATGCTTCAACAGTATCTCATTATATTTCTCATGCAAGGCTCAAGACAATCTAACACATGTACACTCTTATCACCATTTGGTCCCTGTTTCTATGTCCGGAAAAACAAACACAAAAGCTTGTTTTGATTTCATCCAACTCTGATCTTTTTCAAGATTAAAAACGAGAAACCACAATTAGATGAACGCGTGTTTTCCCACATCGAAAGATGAATATCCCAATAACAATAACAAAACAACAATTTGAGATTTCTATTTCTGTCATAATCTGCTGAAACTGTTTTCCCTCTTCTTCATTCATATGTTCCTAGTATGACATAATTATATGTATAATATCGTGTTCCAAGTAGTAGTTATAATAGTGGTTGACATATACAATATAAAAAATGAACATTTTGTTTCGTGTTGTATGGTCATTACTTTCTCTATCGTGTAATTTTCCTTGCTTACAAAAATGGATCCATATAACAATTGGATTACGTAAATTGTAAATGTATACACATATTCGCGCGCCTACACAATCAAATGTTCATCTGAAGCGTAACATTTCTCTTCTCTCTGACAATCGAAGAAGAAAATGAACGGGCATGACATGAATCGGTGTAAAATATCCGACAATTAGGTGGCCTAACTAGTCTTTTTTTGCCTATCTACTGCCTGTCAGAGGTATATTCTTACAAAAAAATTAAATCGGAAACTTGTCGGTCAATTTGCTTATTTAACGACTTTTTGCCAATGATTGATTCACTTTTTCATATCCATCAAATTACTTTTTCTAACCAAAAGAGAAAAGTTGAATTAAATAAGGCGGAAGAGTTCAGAGTTTCACTTTTCTGTTTTTCTTTTCTTTTTGATACAAATTGGATAATTGAATGATCCGTGCGGAAGTATTAATGTACTATTGTTTTACGAAACAGAAATGGAAGAAAATCAATGATAACAACAACGACTTGATCTATTTAGACATGATGTTCTGATTAGAAAAGACTTTTTATGATTGGTTTTTTATTGCTTCAATCAATCCAAACGTCTTTCCCAAAAAAAAATACATAGAGCAGGATTGAAGCAAAACTATGTTCGCAATCCCTAAAACACCAAGTTCAACAAAAAGAGATCATTCAGTGAAATTGCTTAGCCTTAAGATCAAAATCTCAGAAGATTTCTGGTTTACAGTTATGAATGGAATAGATACATACATCATGAATATAAATGTTCAAGAGTGATATTAATTGAACAACATGAAAATGTTTATGGACAAGCTGTGTAAAATATATCCAATAGCCAGCCCCAAAAAGAGTTTCAAATGGTAAATAATATGATTTTTTGGATGAAATTTTATTAAGTGGGAAATCGAAAATGGAAACTTCGTATCACCACTTATAAAACTAAATTGTGTTTTTGCCATCGTTGTCTTTAATTCAAGTGGAACATATAAGAAACTATAAGAGTGAATTTGAAACTCAATTTTTTTTCAATTGAACAAATAATGTGCTACCTCAAAACATGGTCTTACTAGTTCTAATTCAAAAATAATCTAGGTATTCATAGTGGATAAATGAACTACAACACGTTGAACTTTTTCGATGTTGGACAAATTTTTGTTTGATTCCGTCTCAGAGCTCAAGCCGCGGATGAACGTTTTTATTTTCGTACTTTTATGTACATTTACCTGAGTTCAAAATTAAAAAAAATCTTTGTGTATAATTTGTGAAGTTTTTAACTTGTAAGTTAAATAATTTGGACTCCTATATAACCGTTCAATGATTAAGACTCTAAAACTGCCTAATATTCAATTTTTGCATATCGTTTTTTGATGAAGATAAATTTTTGTTATTATTTTTGTCTAACTATTTTAGCATGAAATCCTCTACTCTCGGATTGGTATGGATCTACATACTAATTACAAATTAAGCTGTTGAAGATGTGTTCAGTTAAGTTTTTTTTTATTTCTCAGATTTCAAAATGTTTTCACTTTTCCGATGAAATGACCATGAAACAATACGACCTGGTAGGCAAACAAATCTCTTACCGCTTTAGGTTTATAACTTTGCGAATAACTTTTTCGTTGTCGATCTCCTTCTCGGAAAAATCCGTCTTCTTGTCCAGCTGCATTGGCAATAAAATTACTATCCTCATAGTCATCAACTGGCTCAGCCATACATGTTGGTTGCGCACAACCTAATACAGGGGAACCTAAAAAATTTGACATGTACTTTCTTTTTATGTGTTTGTGTTTGTGTTTGCGTTTATCTTACCATCTGATAGGATCTCAAGACTATAAGGTACTCCATTCACTCCACAATATGACGCAAAAACACTTTTTTGGACTAGTATAGCAAAAATACATATGAATAATGAAAACGCACGATGGCGCATTCTGAAGAAAATTGTATTTATGATTGATGAATTGAACAAAAATCGTTCCGAAACACACTTAAACTGAATGAAAATGGATGAATACAAAAGTGATGCAAGGTTTTTTTGATGAGGAAGAACAAAAAAAAACAATGAGAGGATAAAAATCTGTTTTTTATGTGAAAATGTAGAACATCTAAATTTTTGATCTACACAAGAAGTAGAACATTTGATTCCCGAAAAAAGAATGAAACTAAAACGTAGAAAAAGAATAACAAAACAGGAAAAGAAAAAGAAGAAGAAAAAGAAAGGTGAACGGGAAGATGATAAAAGATAACTTATTCATGAATTCAAAGTGGGTTGGTTGAAGCAATGACGTCGCAAAAAATTTTTTGTCTTTGCGCTCGGGAAGAGAGAGAGTAGATATGGAAAAAACGCGGGCGGGCGGGCGAGGGGGGGGGGGGGGGGGATCAATCGATGGCTAAATCTTGATGGCGCGGCTTAAGCTTTCTCTCTTTCTCTGATATTGTGGAAAGAAAAAAAAAATAAAAATAAGAATATTATAAAAATACAATTATGATAATATAGAGAAGAATTAGAAGAAGATAGCGAATCCACCCAACTGTTATTAGCAAGCTTGCCACCTTCCTGCTTATCAACCAACATTTTTTGGATTGCCTATGGAATATAGAAATGTGGGAGTTTTTTAGAGGTGTTGTATGAAATTTGGAAATCTATGTGAAGGCTTCGAATTTGATCCAGTAGCGTTGTTGTTCGAATTAAATTATACTCGAGCCCAAACAAAATCTGAGATGTCACGTTTTTGACATAACCCCAAATAGGCGCAGTGCGAAGCCCTGCGCCTAAACAACTCTGAAGCTTCTGCTTATTGGGATCAATCTTGACGTCTTTCAGTGCACTATTCTTTGTAAAATAAGCGTTAACCTGGCTATACCTACTCCCATATATGTACAAACTTGTGATACATTTTCACAAAATTTCAATTCCTAAGTTGGAATGTGCCGGCTGGCTTTTTAAAAATTCAAATTCTATTCTCTGAAAGCGAAATTAAATTATTTTTGGACTGTTTGAGATTTTGAAAATCCGAAATTTTATGGGAAAAACAACAAACACCATCTGCTGATGATTTTTTAGTTATCAATAGTTTCATAAAAATCAGCTCTATCTGCGATTTCTGAGTGAGTTTAGCTTTAATTTGAAAGATACTTTTGAACAGTAAATTTGGATTCTCTACTAATGTTTTATGTGAAAATTTGTTCTAAAACAATCATTCATAGTTTTTTTGAAGTTGAGGACTAGTCCCATAGAGAACCACTAATTTTTCGATAGTTGATGAAAAATATTATGAGAGTTATAAACGCTCCTAAAAATTTGAAATGTATTACACTCAGACTTAAATGATCATCACTTTTGAACTATAGAGCTAGGAACTTTTCTGGAAACCATAAATAAGACCAATTTTCGAAAATAAAATACAAAATGTGAAAAGGAGATAATTTTCGGAAAGAATACAATGAGGTTCGATGAAAATGAGAAGAAACTGTGTTCCACTCATAGTTATAACCTAATCCCCTGGCTGTAAATTACATTCTCAAGCAATAAATAAAACTTTTCATTGTAAGAGGAAAAAATGATAAATGTTGCAAGGTTTCAAAATGAATCATATGCGATGCAATACTGCGCAACATCGCATATGAATAATGGGGGTTCTTCTTTCCATTTCAAAAGAATAAAATATTACAAGTTTATATATCTGACAAGAAGACGCGAATGACGATTTGAGGTGCAAAAGTTGAGAAATACAACAACGAAAAAAAACAAAGAATAAAATACAAAATGAGAGGGGGGAAGTGAAGAGGATCAGATGAATGAAAAAGGAGAAGCAACAAAGCTATGATTTTTTTGTAAGGGGGAGGGGAGAGGAGGACAAGTAATGCCTTTCCCTGTCCCTCCCACTGTTTTTTCTCTTTTTGATGTGTTTTGGATATCTATTTTGAAATAATGAAAAATGGATTGGAGTATACTGTAACGAATGACATGAGATGAATTAGATTAATTAAATGAGAAGGTGAACTTATAATCGTTCAATTTCTGAAATGACATTTTTCGAAATTGGATATTTATTTGTTCGAGAAGACAACTGGGAGTAGGGATAAATATAAGAAGCACACGTTTTTGAACATTTGAGAAGATATTACAATTGTTGACTTAGTTTATTATACGACATACTGTAGAACTTTATTTGCAACTGATAGTACATCGTCATCTGTCATACTGCTTGCGTTAACTGTTGTTGACAGACCAGAAATTTTTGTAGCATCTGAATTGATTTTTCAAATTTCAAATTTATTAATTTTAGTAAAATTACCTCTAATAGTAACACCAATAACGTTATCAAAAGCAGTGTAACTATCTGGTGAAAGAGCTGGTGAAATTTCATCCGGATACCTACAAAAAATTTTTTATTTTGAAAAATCTGTTTACAATTTTAAAATCACATAATTTTTTTTTAAAGTTTCTGACTACCCTTTCCAAATTAATGAACTCAGTTTGACAAACCATTGAAATTAGTCAATGTTTACTCACGCTGAGATGAAAATCAAACAAGCTGGTGCAGGACGTGGATCCACAGTCCATTTTGATGTTGAAAGTGTATCATTGATTCTGAAAACAAAGTTTGTTCTTTTATATTATTGTGAAATATGACTTACTCGTCCAAATCGATATCAATTCCATCCTCATAAGTAATAATAATTTGATCAAAGTGCTCTTGATTGTTTGTTGTCCATTGACTCTTAATACTGTTACTGTTTCCAAATACATACAAATCGGCTGCAAAATTCGCAGTTTGGTACAATTGATCACCGATTTTCTTCGCAAATGCTTGATTCTATAAAATTCAAACCATTTTATTTTTTTTTGCTTTGAAACAAAAACCTCGTCGTTCACAGTTGCATTTGTTCCAGCGGTATACGCATCAAACATAATCAGGCAGGTAATGTTTTTGACTGTAAAAGTTATTTATTGACTCGAAACAAAAACAAAGACATACGTGGTGTTGGTGTAGTTGATCCAGTCGGTGAAAATGTGGATGTTTCAACCGATGGAATTGTTGAACTGCCAGAAGATGGGACGGTTGTTGATTGTTGCGCAACACTTGTTGATTGATAAACTGTGCTAGCAGGAGTTGATCCAGTTATAGTGCTACCCACAACTGTTGTTTGATATACAGTACTTCCCGTCACAGGAATTGCAGTTGATCCGGAACCAGTGCTACCAGAGACGGTTGTTTGGTATGTAGTGCTGTCAGTTACAGAAATAGGTGTTGTTCCAGAACCAGTGCTACCAGAAATGGTTGATTGGTAAACTGTACTACCGGTGTATGGAATTTCTGTGGAACCTGTCACAGTGCTTCCAACAACAGTCGTTTGTGATCTAGTACTTCCAGTGTATGGTGCCGCTGTTGATCCATATTCGGTGCTTCCAGAAATGGTAGATTGGGATACTGTACTTCCTGTGAACGGTGTTGCTGTTGATCCGGATTCAGTGCTTCCAGAAATGGTGGATTGGAATACTGTACTTCCTGTGAACGGTGTTGCTGTTGATCCGGATTCAGTGCTACCAGAAATGGTGGATTGGAATACTGTACTTCCTGTGAATGATGTTGCTGTTGATCCAGATTCAGTGCTACCAGAGATGGTGGATTGGAATACTGTACTTCCTGTGAATGATGTTGCTGTTGATCCAGATTCGGTGCTTCCAGAAATGGTAGATTGGGATACTGTACTTCCTGTGAACGGTGTTGCTGTTGATCCGGATTCGGTGCTTCCAGAAATGGTAGATTGGGATACTGTACTTCCTGTGAACGGTGTTGCTGTTGATCCAGATTCAGTGCTACCAGAGATGGTGGATTGGAATACTGTACTTCCTGTGAATGATGTTGCTGTTGATCCGGATTCAGTGCTACCAGAAATGGTGGATTGGAATACTGTACTTCCTGTGAATGATGTTACTGTTGATCCAGATTCGGTGCTTCCAGAAATGGTAGATTGGGATACTGTACTTCCTGTGAACGGTGTTGCTGTTGATCCGGATTCAGTGCTACCAGAGATGGTGGATTGGAATACTGTACTTCCTGTGAATGGTGTTGCTGTTGATCCAGATTCGGTGCTACCAGAACTTGTGGATTGGTATACTGTACTGCCTGTGAATGGTGTTGCTGTTGATCCAGGAATAAGTGTTGTTCCAGAATCAGTGCTACCAGAAACGGTTGTTTGATAAACTGTGCTTCCTGTGTTGGACGCCGCTGTCGATCCTGTCACAGTACTTCCAGAAATTGTGGACTGATATGTAGTGCTGCCAGTTATAGGGATTGATGTTGATCCGGTAGCCGTGCTACCAGAAGCGGTCGATTGGTGAACAGTGCTACCAGTGAATGGAACTTGCGTTGATCCTACGGTGGTTCCAACAACTGTCGTTTGATATACAGTGCTTCCAGTCACAGGAATCGCGGTCGATCCGGAATCGGTGCTACCAGAAACGGTTGACTGGTAAACTGTACTTCCGATAGTTTGAGTTTCTGTGGTTTGGAATAACGTGGTACCAGATGCAGGAATAACAGTTGATCCAGAAGTTGTGCTACCAGGAATTGTAGATTGAACTGAGGTGCTTCCAGTTACAGATTGGACAGTTGATCCAGAAGCTGTGCTTCCAGCCATTGTTGTTTGAGTTCCAACAGTTGTTGATAAAAATGCTGTGCTGTCTGTAGAAGGAATTCCTGTTGTACCAGACACTGTGCTACCGATGACAGTAGGTTGAGGTCCTTCCGTGGTGGATTGAGGGACAGTAGTTCCAGCAACAGTGGATCCAGATGCAGTACTTCCAACAGATGATCCTCCGGTTGATGAAAAACCGGTCGATTGATAAACGGTTGTTTCAGTCACAGAAGCTGTTGATCCGGCTAAAGTACTTCCAGCAGTTGAAATTTGATCAACAGTGCTACTAGCGGGAGTTGTTCCAGGCGTTGTAGACCCAATAGATGATGTTTGTGGTTGAACAGTTGTAATTTGGGAAGGTGTGGTTCCAGTCACCGGAATCAATGTAGAGCCAGATGCAGTCGTGCTGAGAACTGTTGATTGATGAACTGTACTGCTAGCAACGGTTGATCCAGATGAAGTAGATCCAACTGATGAAGACTGTGGTGCAACTGTGGTTGCGACTGGAGTTGATGCCCCCAAAGAAGTTCCAGAAGATGTTGGCGCTACAGTTGTTGATTGGATGAGCGTACTTCCCAAAGAGGTAGGAACTGTTGATAGAATAACTGTCGAAGATGCACTGTTTGTAGAAGGATTGCTTGTAAATCCGCCTGTGCTAGGATTTACAGTTGGGTTCGAAGTTGTTACAGCAGGAGTTGTTGATTGTTGAGTTATCGGATTTGCAGTGGAGGATTGAACTGTTGACCCCAAAGTAGACGGATTTGCAGTTGTTTGAACTGTGGAGGGATTCGTTGTTCCACTAGTGGATGTTACAAATGTTGAACCAGTAGTTGGAACATTGACTGTGGATCCTGATGTTGAGACAACTGTGATTGGTTGAACAGTTGATCCGACTGTTGGGGGATTCACTGTTGAACCAGTGATAGACGGACTAGCGGTTGAGCCAACTGTTGGAGCATTTGGCGAAGTTGGTGCTGAAAAAATAAGATTAGATAAATTTAAAAATTGAATTTTTTGGGTAAAGTGACATGTTCAAAATACATTTATAGAAAACTTTTCTACCTGTCGTGTCAAACTGTGTAGTCTCAGTAAAAACAGTGGATGTTATGATAGTGGTTTCTAAACTGGTACTACTTTGTGTGCTAGGATTTTCACTAGTGAATGAAGATGTTGTCGGAGATGACGTTTCAGTCATGAAACTTGTTGATGCAGCAAGAGTACTTCCGGTTGTCCCTAGATCTGTACTTCCAGTTATTGATTCAGAAGTTGATCCTGCCAGAGTAGTAGATGGATTTCCAGTTGGCATAGCCGTTGATGAAATTTTTGAAACTTGTGTTGTACTTTCCGTCAACAGATTAGTTGTTGTTCCATATGTCGATCGCTGTTCTGTACTACTAGTTACAGGGATGAATGTTGAACCAGAGACAGTAGTTCCAACAGAGGAGACTATTGTTGATTGTGAAACAACAGTAGATGTTGCTGTAATTGAGGATGTGGTAGATTCTACTGTTGTGGTTCCACTTGAAGTAGTTTCAATTCCAATGCTGGTTGTTTGATAGAACGTCGTAGGAATTTCAGTTGTCACTGCTGAACTTTCAGTGTTAGAGACAGTTGAAGCAAAAACAGTTGTACCAACTGATGAAACTTCTGTTGATTGTGGTACATTAGTAGAGCTTATAGGAGTTATAACTGTGGTGTCTGCTGATGTGGATGAAGGCATTATTGTGGTTGACTCATGTGAAGTAGTTTCAAATGCATTTGTTGTTGTGTCAGCAAGAACTGTTGAAGAAGCTACGGAGCTTTTCTGTGTTGTCAAGGTTGACTGAACATTTGTAGATGGATTCTCTGTAGAACTGAGAAGTGTGGATGTTTCCGTCGCAGGTATCGTTGTTGATGGCACTGTTGATGAAATAATGGTGGATGATGATGTCACAGTTTCAGTTGTGGTAGCAGAGACAGTAGTTGATAGTGAACCCATTGTCGATGTTGGCAAAACAGTTGTTGATGAAGGAACTATATTTTGCTGTGTTGTTGAAGGGTTTGCAGTAGATGCTACAGTACTACCAGATGGAGTCGATGTTTCTGTCACAGGCACACTTGTTGATAAAATTGTTGTTGGAGCCACAGTGGATGGTGATGTAGCAGCTTCAGATGTTTTAAAAGGCACCGTAGTTGACTGTGAGCCTACTGTTGTTGATGCTTTTTCTGTACTTTGCTGTGTTGTCGATGGATTCGTGCTTGATACTAGAGTACTACTAAAAACTGTAGAAGTTTGAGTAAAAGGAGCATTTGTTGATGTCTCGGACACGATTGTTGTAGAGGCGGCCACTGTACTTTGTTGTACTGTCGTGGTAAATTGAGAACTTGTCGAGGGATTCACAGTGGATGCTATAGTACTACTAAGCACAGTTGATGTTTCTGTCATTGGGACACTTGTTGATGCCATTGTTGTTGACACAATATTAGATGGTGAAGTCCCAGACTCAGATGTTGTAACAGCGACAGTAGTTGATTGTGAACCTACAGTTGATGTTGGGATTACTGTAGTTAATACAGCTGCTGTACTTTGTTGTGTTGTCGAGAGGTTTATATTCGATGTTACCGTACTGCTAAATGTTTCCGTGGTAGGCATACCTGTTGATGGAACTGATGTTGAAGTAACAGTGGGAGGTGTTGTCAAAGATGCTGTTGACGTAGCAACAACAGTGGTTGATAGTGGGGCAATTGACGACGTTGGCAAAACCGTTGTTGATGCAACAGTTGTAGTTTGCTGTGTTGTTAAGGGATTCACACTTGATGCCACAGTACTACTGATAACTGTGGATGATTCTGTGATAGACATACTTGTTGATGGAATAACAGTAGAGTGTGATGTCGAAGACTCAGTTGTTGATTGTAAGCCAGCCGTCGAAGGGTTTTCTGTAGTAGATGGTGATGTCACTGGTACAATAGTAGTACTCGCCAACGAGGTTGCAACTGATGAAACCATAGTTGATTGAGAACCAATTGAAGTTGTTGGTTGAGCGGTTGTTGATTCAGCTTTTGTACTTGACTGTACTGTTGAAGTTGGTTGAACCTTGGGAGTAGAAGGTTCTGCAGTACTACTGAAAACTGTAGATGTTGCTGTCACAGGTGTGTTTCTCGTAGTTCTACCCATGGTAGTTCTGATCGATGAAGTGGTAGTTTGTATTGGAAAAACAGTAGAAGATGGAACTAGCGTAGTAATCACAGCACTTGTGGCGGCTGATGTTGATTGCATTGTTGAAGTCATTGGCAGAATTGTTGTCTGGGGTTCGGTTGACAGTATAGTGCTCCCCATCGTTGTTTTTTGAGTTACAGGTAGAACACTCGATGTAATTGAGTTTGTGGTTGGTTTATTTGTGGTGATTACGACAGTCGATTTTTGACTTACGAAAGTACTATCAGTCAAGGGTACTACTGTGGAGTGAACAGTAGTTTTTGAAGGAGAACTAGTTGTTTTTGTGGTGTGGGTGGGGATGTGGACAGTGGTGGGGAGGGGTGTGTTAGAGGACTGGGTGGGGAGTGGACTGGTAGGGGAGGATGGGATGGTAGTGGGAACTTCACTAGTGCTGATTTCCGTACTTGATGGCAAAGCAGTTGTTGTTGGCGTTGTTTTCGTTGTAGTGGAGACTGAAAAGTTGGTTGATTGTTTATGTATTCCAAAAAATTCGTGTTCTACCTGTCAATCCCAGAGCACTATTAATAGCTGCATTGATGTCGCTAGTGGCATTTGTTGGAATATTAGTATTATTTTTGCCATAAAATGTATCCATTTGTGTTGCGTTCTGTACCAAGGAAATGATAATAACTTTTCTATCATTTGACACATTTTTCAACACTTGGCTAGTATTGCTACTATCAATATCACTCTGGCTGAAAAAAAATGTTTCTTAAAACTAACAAAAACGTGACATACGGATAATCCGTTGTACAAGGTGAGAAAAATACCAGATCTTTTGTTCCATCTATGCTTAAACCATTGTATGTTGAAAAGGCTCTGTAAGATTAATTGTTTTCTTTAAGGTGATGTCATTTTTACCTAGATTGACTGATGGTGTTTGATTGGTCAGTAGTTAAACCATTGAGATAGTTCGTAGCATCTGCTAGACTCATTGGAGAAGATAACTAGAAACAGATTTGTTTTCTCTTGTAAGAGAATCGAAGAACTCACATTTGGATCAGAAGAATAACTCATAATAATAAACGACGCGGAAGTGTCTGCTTGGTTTACAAATGATTGAGCTTTCCGGCGAATCTTAAAAATCACAACATAACTAATTTTAACTTTTGATTGCTGTGGTAGTTTGAAAGTTGTTCATGAAACAGTAAAATAGTTTTCGAATAGTTTTTTAAAAGATATTTCAGCATCCAGGAAACTCTTGTTCATCAATAATACTATAGATTTTCCTATTTCTTGATTACTTTGAAGTAAGATTTAAGGAAAACTAACCACATCGAAACTGCAATCTGCCGATACGTCTCGTTTGAATCGGAAAGCTTTACTTTCAGAATAGTTTTCTAGCCCTGAGTTACATAATCCTATTGTGATTGTTCTTGAAGGTAAATCTGAAATCCAAAAACATTTGTAACCAAATACTGGGTATCTGAACTCACATGTTTCCGAACCTCTTGAAACCAAAACAATGACCAATATAATAGCAGCAACCAGTGCTATTGCAATTGTGGCTACGAATACAATTCCTATTCCACGCGGTACCCTCATTTTTTGATCTGAAAAAAGGTAAAACATTTTTTTGCACAATAAAAAATTGTAAAATAATAGAGAAGAACTGATAAGATCAGAAATGGTAACAAGAAGAAATTAATGGCACCTGACTATTATAAAACGTAAAATCATTCAATGGAGTATTGAACCAATACATATACTCCGATCTTAATTGTAAATTTTTTGAAAAACATATTATAGAACAGTTTTCGTAGAATCTTTTTTCTATTATTCAGGAAGGAATAGGAAACAATGGACTTTTTCAACAAAAAATAGGAAAAAAACTAAATTTTCAGTCCACACATTTTTTTGAATATATAATCAACCTAAATGTGTTTAGAATTGAATTATATAATTTAAACAATTTTGTTGGACGAGTATTTGACACACAGAAAATTCTGAAAAACGCTATAACTACATTTCCTTTCTGATGAAAGTTAGAGAACTATTGGAATGGACCGGTATTCATAAAAGAAAACACTGATAAGTTTATAGTTCTGCTTGCTTTTCGAAAGTTTTATAAAACAGTTTGAAAACTGGAATACATTCTTCTCAGAAAAAGTGAATTTTAAATTTCACGTACTATCGATAGTTATAGATACTATTAGAGCTAGAAATCGTGAATATCTATATCAATTTTTTGTTTGGTCTGTTTTGCACTACAGAAAAAAAAATTTGGTCTGTTTTGCACTACAAAAAATTTTCAAATTTTTTTATGCTCAACGTGAATATGAACCTTTTTTATGGGGCTATTCAGAAAAATTTCTCCGCTTTTCTCAACGTTGAGAAAAGCGGAGAAAGGCGGAGAAAACCTACCCAGAAACCCCAAAAATTTTGGTGGAGAAATGAATTTCTCCACCTAAAAATGTGACGAGACCCATCTGAATAAATCGATGCGCCTTTAATCACATTTATTTTTCTATGTGCGGTTCAAGGCGCATCGATTTATTCAGATGGGTCTCGTCACATTTTTAGGTGGAGAAATTCATTTCTCCACCAAAATTTTTGGGGTTTCTGGGTAGGTTTTCTCCGCCTTTCTCTGCTTCTCTCAACGCTGAGAAAAGCGGAGAAATTTTTCTGAATAGCCCCATTAGTGAAAAATGAGTCCATCCCACAGTCCACCTTTGAAAAACAAGACGTTCCACTAAAAATTTCTCGAAGAGTAAAAGAATTATCAATGGAAAACTAAAAAAAAAAAATGATCAGCAAACAGTAAGTATTTTCATGGCCGATCGAACAAAGCCGGATTCCATAAAAGAAAACTATCATTTGCGTATTACATAAGAGCAAATAAATGTACTTTATCATAACTCCGATAAGAGTGATTCATAGGAGACATGTTCAACGAGTGAAAAAAGGGATATTCATTTCACGGATCTAAACTCTAGTTCTTATAGTCTCTATCAACTTATCTCTATCAACTATCTCAATCAACTTATACAACAACTATCAACATATTCAAAGAGTATTCATACGTAGTACTTTACAAAAAGTGAAAATATAACTATAAAAGGAAACATTCATCGAGTTAACATTTCAATATTTCCTTTATTCAAGAAATAATTCAAGATGAATCATTGTTTTTTTTTAAATTTCAAAAACTGTGATAAAATGTCTAGTTATCTTGCTTCAACTATTTGAAAGAAATATAATGAAATGGTTGAATAAGATGAATCCAGTGTTGAAGATAATCCAATGACAGATTTTGAATCTTAGAAAGTTTTTATGAAGTATAAAGTAATAGAACAATGAATGAAACATTTGCAAACGAGGCATTTTTGAAAAAATGTAATCCTAGGCGTTATTGAAAATTATCAACAAACGAACAAATATCAGGAAAAAATAACTCGTGTGTAGTTTGGTTTTCCGTTAAAGTAATTAAAAAAAAAAAAACATACGACACTAAAGTTTGGAAGACACTCATTTTGCAAATTCAAACTGTTTTGTTTATCTCAAATGAGGTTGTTTTTGTAGGGACAATTCTAAACGAGCACTAAAATCAGGAATAAAAAATGACGCGTTTTCCAAACATGAATGTTCCTGAAACACTTATCTAGGGCGTTTACCAAAAGTTATCAAGAAATAAAAACGAATTACTCGAGTTGGATTGATTACAAAAAGGAAATGAAAAAATACACAAAAAAACACCATAAACATTTAAGGTTGTTCATACAATAACAATTTTGAGCAATAAATTTTGAGAACAACAAAAAATGAAAACGTTCATATTGACAGTTGATAGAATAGGAACTACATAACAATAAAAAAGTTGCAAATTGAAAAAATAAATGATAAAACTATATATTCAATAGCGCAAAACCTTTTTTTCATGAACAAAATTTCTACGATAACAAAATTTGCAAATACGAGGTGTGTTTAACAAAACGACCAACCGACGTCTTTCTATTTATGAACATTCCATATTTATCAGTGATTTTTCCGCCCAATTTCTTCACCTACCCGGCTTATTCTCACTTTTTCGAGAGTTGCAGTTTAATCGTGGAATCAAAAAGTAAACTGATGTCATTGGAAAACTTAATCGGGCAAAAAAAGTCAATATGATCTCAAACTTGAACTGATGAAGTGCACTTTTCTTTATTTCACAACGAAGATAACATATTAGTTAGTCATTTTTATTTCGGGTTTTCAGAATATTGAGGGAAATATTTGACCGTTATGAATATTCTACAAATGACTCACTTGTTAAACACAGTATGTTAGATCAAATTGCGTAGGCAAGAACGGAATGCAATAAAATTGTTTTCTTGACATCAAAATTTTGAAGCGTCAAAAATAAAAAAGTATGAAAATTTTGCATGTTTTTGATTTCGTAAACACTATTTTTGTCTATCTTATCAATTTTTCAAACTATGGTGCAATGTTTGAATTTTGAACTAATAAGTACTGAATGTTTCTATTAATACAAAACATATGGAAAAAAATACGAGAGAATTTGTCGGGATCTACTGTTTTTCACAAGGAAGAACAAAATTATTATTGTGTTTTATCCAGGAATTGAGAAAACATACAAATTTTATGTTATCAGTTGGATGAGTCACAAGTAGTCTTGCTGCTGTCAAAAATGGTTGGCAACAATTCAAATAGAATTTTTACATAACATGTGACATAAGAACACACTTGGATGCATCAAAATGAAATGTTTCTCAGATGTTTGGTTCCGTGGAGACCAATTTCAAGAAGAGGATTCTCATACGTTGACAAATAATTTTTGAGCACGTGTGAAAAATACATGAAGGCTGACTGACAATCTTGTATATAACATTCACTTCATTTCTCATCTATAACCTTCGGACAATACTTTCAAGCAAATCGACACCAATTTTCAGTTTTCAAATGATCAACCTGAAAAAGTTGGCCCTTCCACCCACATCCCTATCTACAATACACTTTGCATCATTTCTTTTTTTGTAGGGTCCCGTCCGATCTGTTCCATCATCATCAAGTTAAAAATCTTGTTTTTAACAAAAAAATTACCCTCCAGTTTTTGCTGTGAACCATATTTCTTTCTCAACCGCTATTTCTCCTCCCGGCTTCTCTGAATCTCTCAAAGCTCACGTTTTATTTGAAGAATGGACAAATATCTTTTTTGTTTCCCACTTGTTTCCTCTGTTTTTTTTCTAACTCATTGATTTTTCTATCTATTCTACTATCAACATGCCCGAGTTACCATATGAGATTCTTCAAGAAATTTTCAAATATCTCGATTATGAAGTAAGATCTTAACAAAATATGATTGTTCAATGAGAAATGTAGTTTTGTTTTAGGAATTACGTGCTTGTACACAGGTTTCACAACATTGGAGGTATTCATGTTTGGATAATTGGGTATGGAAACCATTTTTCGAAAAATACTATTTATGGTTCGATGATCCTTTGATGGTTGGTTTTCGACATTCAAAAATGTAATTCATAATTCATTTTCAGGAAGCGGACACATACTTTGATGAGTTCATATATTTCAAAGATCATGTTCCAAAAAAACTGACAGCCACTATTGACGACTTTGAATATCCAACAAAATTTTGTACATTCTCAAATTCTGGAGACTTATTTTTAGTGATCGGAGAAAATGCTCACTTTTGTGTAAGCAATGGAAAATTGTTGTGTAATTGCTGGTATTTTTCAGCTCTACAAAAGCGAACCGCTCGAATTTCTTCATGAAAGAACAGTTGAAGCCACATTACGTTGGGTTGATATACGGAACGCTTCTTTCTCACCAAATGATCAGATGGTACTTTTTTTAAACAAAACATAACCTTGTGGAACTACTTTTTTACTCTAACACGATTATTTTTGTTTTAAACTAACTTGGATAGAATTGCAAAAAAAAACACTTCAATAAATGTTACAAGGGTAACACGTAGTTTTGATACGAACTAGAATAGACGTGAATGAATCCTATTTCCTTTCTTAGATATTGCTCAATGGTGAAAAATATGATGGCACTGGAGAAGTTGCGATTTTCTCAATTGGTATGTTTCATTTACTAACAAAAACAAAGACTAAGGATTACAGATGATAATCATGAAGTTCATTTTGTCAGCAGGGTTCCATCAAACCCCGTAAGTTTCGATGCCTGTTGGTTTGATGAGAAACACATTTTAATTGGAGAACTTCACAAATTCGACTTCAAGTGAGTTCAAGATTAATAAAATTAATAATTATGCATTTTAGTACACCTCTTGGAACATCAATTACACAAGTTTGGTTATGCTCTGTTGAAAGAATTACATCTGAATCATTATTGATACCAATCGTCAGGTAAATAATTCTTAGGTATGAACATTTTGAGAAACTAGTTTAACTCGAAGTTCAGAGGTTTTGTGCTTTAAATAGTCAAGTATACTACTATTAAAACATTTTTCAGATTTTTGAACAAAGCTGGAGTTGTCCGTATGCCATTGATCACTAATCGAGTATCACCTCGGTTCCGAAGAATTGTTCAATTATCAGAGCAAGCAAAGCAAGAAGGAAAAGTGAGTGGAAAGCGAAAAAATGCGGTGTCTTTGAAAATTATTCAAATGACCAAATTTGAACAATCAGATTACGAGAAAGGGTGTTACAAATTACTGACAGAGTTAACATAGATCAAAAAACAAAAATTCTGTTTTACTTGTGACACTTTATGAAAGATAAAATACTTTGTAGGGTATTATAGTATGGAAACCTGTCAAAATCTAAAGAACAATAGAAAAATATGTAGATTGATTCCTAATACATGGGAAAATTTAAAATTCCAAAACACTCGAGAAAAAAAGAAATAAAAACGTATTTTACAGTCTCTTCGTGATAAGGTTGACGAGCTGCAATTAAATGCAAACATAGACGAGGGAGACGTCACAGAATTGAAACAGATTCTCGACAAAGAGCAGGAATGTTATCATTGTTATCTAAAGCATATTTTAACCGAAGAAGAATATGGTGGCAGAATAAGTTTGTGAAAACACTTAAAACCTTGAAAATGTTGATTTGTATTCAGATTGTAAATGCGTTTGTCATAACGATACACAAAAGTTATTGATATATGTTTGCGAAAAATTTGCCAATCGTGTGTGCTTCAAAGTCATCGATCAAAAGTTAATAACTGACGCCTTATCATTGAATAGATACGGAAAAAAACGAAATAATGAAGATGAGTAAGTTTTTATCTTGCACTCGAGGGTTTTTGAGGGAACGTAAGAAGCTTACACTCGATCAATCAAGGATAAAACGCCAACAAAACTGTATTGGAAGTCAAATGAGATGAAATGTTTCGAAAGTTGAACTATGAAACAAATTCAGAGAATAGAAACTTGAAAAAAAAAATCAAAAAATCATAAAATCAAAAACAAAAAATTTCAACATGTTTCACAACGTTTGCTTCACTGAAGAAATGAATATACATTCATCAGTTGTGTTGAACACTTCACTGAACACCGTTCTTTTCATTTGAGCACAAAAATCAGAATACTTGAGAGACTTTTTTCATCTTTAAAAATTCAGTGGAACAAAAAAAGTCCTACTCACCTATTTGGCTGATTTTTTATGTATATACACTCCTACTTCTGAATAAGTGAAAGAAATGTTAAAAATTAGAATTCATAAAGAAATTGAGTTCTGATCATTGCGTAAACGACTGAAAATTATCTTGTAGGCTGTTCAGGTGTAGTTTTTCATCTGAATATTTTTTACAAAAACGCCACATGAGATCTGTGAACTTAAGAAAAACAATTAATAAAACTTGAATTTTCAGTTCCAACTCTACAAAGTGATCCAAGAAATATTTGGGTGGACTTTTGAATATTATCAACAACAAAAAACTAAAAGTTCATTAACCAAAGTTATTTCAATTATCAAATGTAGAAGGAAAATAGGAAAAAATATACCACAAAGTCGGAGAAAAAGATTTTCATTATCGCCGTTTTTCGATGCCAAGTTTATTGTCCCTTTTTTCCAATCTCAAAAAAACTGGTACGAAGTTTTTTTCAATTTCTCATTTGAATACAAGTAACATTTCCACATTCCACAAAATTGAAAGCCATAAACCATCGGCAACTCGGGTTCTATAAAAGAAAATTATCAGTAGAGTGAGGTAGCTATCTACAATAAAACAAATAATGGATTATTTCATTTTACAATGGGAGCCTCGAGATAATACACAATGTAAATTAACTCTTTTTTAACATAAATAACGTGAATAATGTATTTGTTTTAGCGGCTCAGATTGTAAAAAGAAGGAAAAGACTAGGAAGATTAGTTTATGAAAATATCGAAATCTGAAAATGTCAGGTTTTTGAAAAACATGAAAGATTTTATTCTTAGCAACTCACAACTGTACTTCAACATTTACTGCAACTATTTCAAAAATAAATAATTCGGCAAAAATAAATTCTTAGAAACGAGTATCTTTATTTTCCGGATAAAATCTATACGAATACTACCTTGCTGGAGTAAACTGAAAAAACGATTTAAAAAAACAAACCCTTCAAAACCTTTAGTAATTTCACCAATTTTCAAATGAACAAAACGTTTAGTGTAAAAAAAAATAATTGCGTGTTATTTTTTGTAGATACTTGTATTTTGTTAATGAATATCACGAGAGAAAATTGTAACAAAACAATTAAAGAGGACACTTTATAAAAAAAAATGAAAACTACTATTTTTGAACATGGATACACAGTCGAGCCTAATTTATAAACTCAAACATTCACCCACTTTTTTCCAGGGAAGAAGATCGCATCGAAAACATCATGAGCCAATTCGATTTCCAAGACTATCATATCGACTTTGCGGGGCAAATCGACTTCATTTCTCTATCTCCAAATCAGAAGTATTTTTTCGAATTTGTTTGTGAAAATCAACTGATACTATTTTAGATCTCTCTACGTTAGCCTCGAAAACATCGATTTGAATCATGAAAATGAGGAAACTGGCATATCTGTGAGTAAAAACCGCAAACGTTTTCATCATTGAGTTTTTTCCAGCACGAGATTAAGATTGTGGATCTTGAAAAAATGATAATAGATCCGATTGGAATACGTGGGCGCATGAAACCATTGCAGAGGCATTTTGTGACAGTCAATGAATCATTGATTGCAAGGTAGTTTCTTGTAAAAAAATAAGTGAAGTGATTCACTCAAAAAGTGTTTGGCTATAATGATTTTTTCAAATATAGAAAGCAATGTTGCAAAATGATTTTATAGCGTTAAACTATCATGTATTAGTCATAGTTTGTGATAGAAATTCGTCTATTCTAGGTCAATATTTGAAAAATAAAAGATCTCATGATCTCCAATACTTGAAGTAAAAAGATATTGCGATTCAAAAATATGGTTGGAAATTTTTTAAAAGCTCAATTTTTCGGGATTTTATTTCGTGGATTTTTAAAAATAAGAATAATCAATTGAATTTATAAAGGCATGGTTTAATAGTGAAATATCAGAATTGTCTTTTCGACAATATTGTTTTGTGTTTACAACTCGATTATACAACTTTTTCCAGTTTCACTCAAAACAAAGTATTCATTTGGTCAAAGGGACATCGTGGTCCATCGGTTCGATCAATTCAAATACCAACTTCAATAACTTGCACAGCATTACACCCTAAAAATAACACCCTTCTCGTTACTTCTCATTCAAAAGTTGATGTATACACGCCGTAATTGGTGTGCCCTTTTAAAGCCTAAAAATGTACAATTTGTGTATGAATCATGTGTTATATATTTATGTTAACCCTCTGTTAGTAAAGAAATAAAACAAATATGAGAAAAAATGACTCAACGGACATGCCTTTTTTAGCCATTGATTTTACTGTTTGCTTGAATCGAATGGGCGAAAAGGAGATTATAGTTTTTTTTTTTTGAAAGAGAAAAATGACGAAGAGCAGAACAAAGTTGTTGTTTTGTGTTCAATGTAAATTCATATTTTATTTCTATCGAAATTTTCATACAAAAGAATTCCTAGGAATTGGTTCGTTTTTTTTTTGTTATTTTGTTTGAATTTCGATCTGTGAGTTATGCTTTAGAATTTTTTATTGTATACTTTCTTCGTGTGAAGGATTAGTTCTGGTTGTGTGCTTTTACCTTGTGTTCACATGTCCAGTTCAACTTTTTTGGAGGAGAGTGTACACTTGTTTGCGATGATCCACATCTCAATTTTTCTTTAGCTTTACTTTGAAAGTGGGCTCGATCTGGTCAGAGCTAAACACAAATTTTTAGGGCTCAATTTGAGTATTTCATTCTTTTTGTTTTCTGGATTCGTTCTGTTTGATTTGTGTATATATGTTTTTGGTAATATTAAAAAAGGCTCCGCCTATCATATTAAGAAAAAGATAAGCAGAAAATTGTCACTTATTCCTAATATTTTGAGAACCGAAAATGGGAAATTGTCAGGTATGTTGGGAGGAATACATAAGAGGGGCGATCTGAAAAACATCAGTCATATTTTTCTTACAAATATCAGGTTTAATCCTCTGGTATAATCTGGTAGCTGTGTATTTGACGCTCAGTACGAAGATAGGTAAAAACTCTTCCTTTTTGAAATTCATTTTCGTAAATAAAAAACTTGGTGATCTCAAACCAGAAGTGATATTTGAAAAAATGACTAAGATGCTGCCGACTATTTGTTTTCCTGTTTGCCCGCATTTCAAATTTTGAAAGATCATGTGTAGATCTCTATTCTAATTTTTATCATTTACAACTCCATCTATAAGTTATTCACAAACTTTTCTGAATACTGGAAACTTTCTAAACAAAATATTTCTCGTGAAAGAGGGTAATTCCGAAGAAAAAAAATTTGGGCTGGTACTTTCTGTTTTTTTTTCCAGTTTTTTGAGTGAACCTGTAAAATACTGTGTGTCTTTTTTGTGTGAAACTACCAAAAAGCAAAACCAAACTACAACATGTTCGAAATACCTTGCAATTCAAAATTTCGTTTTGAGAAATCTCCTTTGACGAATTCTTGACATTCTTATCCTCTACAATTAACCTTTTTCCTCTGTTTCAGAAATCACATGATTGTCCGTCTGTCTCAACCCAAAAAAAATTCCCGATTCAGACGATTGAGTATGACCTTCTCAGCCGCGCAGAGAAAAATCTTTTGTCGGGTCAACCTCCCACTTTTTTATTTTATTTCGTTTTTTTTTGCCTACTACTACTTTTACTAATCCATCACATACATTATTCATCCTTTTTCTTGTATATATATGTTGCAAACCGAATATGAGGCAAAAGTATTATTCTCAGAGGACAAGTATTTTTAGCGAGAGTGCGAAAAAGGAAAGAAAAGTTGTTTCTTTCAATCGGTTTCTTGATGCCAAGTACATAAAGAATGAATAAAAATAATAAATATAAAAGAAAAAGTGACCATTCCCCTCTCAAGTGCCAACCTCTTGGCTCCTATATGTACATAAACCAGCCAGCCAGCCAGCCAGCCAGTCAGCCAGCCAAGGAGGCACTTCCTTTTCCAATCAATAATCCTCTTTCATCTTGACCATCCATGGGTGTTCCTTTTTTCGCTCTTTTTCTTTACACCCTCCTATTTTTTCTCGTTCTCTCACACCTCATTTGGTGGTCCTTTCCTTTATTTAATCTAGTCACCCGTTTGTTAGTTACTTTTGCATTTCCCAAACTGAATATTTAGTGACCTCGATATTATCAGTTGCCAAAATCTGTCCCACCAAAAGGTTCTAAGTGTCTTTTTCTCTTTTTTTAGTGTAGTAGGAGTGAAGAAATGATCACAATAAATATATTTTTCGATTGAATTGAAACTGTTTGTTCAACGACTCTACACTTCTTTTATTCCCACCCATTTTTTGAGAGAATTCTTGTCTTTTTCGTTTTTTCTTTGTGGACTGAACCTTGAAATATGTTTTGTGTTAGGTTTCAGAATTTTATTCCGAACTTTCAAAATTTTCAAATAGTTGCGAAATAGTGAAATAAGTTATCCAAGAAATTTTTTGAAGCAATGTGAAATCCTGCATACTAGACACCAAACTTGATTCTCATTCATAAATTTTTGTTAGCCGATTTAAAAATTTAAAACGTCTAATATAAAGCAATCCAAACTATTGAAAATCATAAACTTTTTGAAAGTTTCGAATGTGAAACATTTTTTATGATTAAAAAATTCTATTCAACTCGTGGTTAAAAACATTTTTCAAAATTTTTTTCAGTTTCATTCCAAAAACAATTTTTGCCTATTTTTTCTATCAAGTGTATATAAAAGTGAATGACAATTTCAAGTAGTACAAAAACACACTTTTTTTGCTTTCGTGACCTCAATATTTCAAATTAGTGCATCAAAAAACAATTGAGATTCTTTGGGTTGATAGTTGTAACTAAAAATATTGACAAAAAACGCATTATAGACTTCAGAAAATTTCAAACCATGAAATATTACATATTAAATTAGGGACAAGCAGAATTTGATAAATTTCGGGCTGTAAATCAAGAGTTACCATTTTAATTGTGATAAAATTCCCTACTCCTAACAGTATCAAATTTTCGGCAACATGGCGAAATATTCTGCTAGTGCTCTGGCCGTTTACTATCATGCATAATTGATATATCGGCCTCTAGTACCCTTGAAACAGCTTCACATTTTTTAGTACATCAAAAGTTCTGGTTCAAAGAAGAGAACAAAAGAAAAAGAATGACAAAACTAATTGTGGATAATCATCTTTCTTAGTTATACGACAATGTTTCTACATACATATAAAAACGCCAATTAATGCTCGCCAGGGTCTCGCCTTGATGTTTTCTCTTTCTTTTGCCCTCAAAACACAATTTATGTATTTATTCTCGCCCAGTTTTTCTGCCAAAATGAAATAAGTTCTTTTTCTTTTTTTTTGGTTATTTAATTTCTCAATGGTCCAATGAATTCCTTTATTTCGCAATTTCAATCAAATTTTTCATTTTCTTTTTTTTCCTTTTGAGGTCAACTTGTTGTTTCATTCAGTAGACTAAAAAAGAGGTTGAAACAAGTTTTTTTGAGAGTTTTTGTCTCTTTTTGTTGGAATGATCGATGAAAACTGGAAGTGCGGGTGAATTTATGAATTCATGAATTTTCTATTTTTGACTTTTTCGAGGTGTTCATTTTCCAATGAATTTTGTTCAAAAATTTTGGACAAAGTAGTTTGTTTTCCGAAATTTGAAGTGTTCTGAACAACTAACAGACTTTTTACTGCTTTTTGTTAGACTTTTTAGGATTTGGAGTATAAAACAGGAAATTTCCGAATTTTTCACTGTTTGAGATTGTTCCCTTTTTTCAGAACTTCATTTTTCGAAGTATTGTCTGTAATATAACGATTGTAGATTTTTCGTTTTAATTATAATCTTGATGAATATACCATTTACTAATATAACAAGATTTATGAACGATAAAAAATATAATTTCAGTAAATTAGAACTAATTTTTTTCAGGAACAACATAATTGTTGCCGTGAAAATTTTCCATCCGGTTTTCCCGAATATATTCACAACAACAGGCTTCGAATACTCATAAACTTATACTCTTAAAGGGAATCAATCCCTTTGAACGACACTTTTTTTTCTTTCGTTGAACTGATTTTCATCACCTGAATACCCACTTTTCAAATTTTCAAAAAATTTCGAAATAAAAAAAAATGTTATTTTTAAATTCGGTGAATTTAAATTTAAAAAAAATTCCTTTTTGTCGTAATTGTCCGCCAAAGTGTAATTGTCCGTCAAAGTGTATGTCACGACGCGATATATTATTTCACGTGAAATTATTTTTATTAATTTTTGACAAAATTAGTTTTTCTTCGATTTTTTCTATTTGCAGACAAGAGAAAGACTTCCTTTAAGTAGAGTGGTTTTTTTTTTAATCAAAATCTACGGAAACATTTTTATTTTTCTGTAGAAGTTTTTTTTTGGAATTTTCAACAAAAAAACTTGTTCTCTGAACACTAGTTTCCGAACAATTAATAGTTGAAAATTGAGATTAATAGTCATTTTTCAGAGATAAGTAATGTTAAGTTTATCTTATCATATGTTCTGTCAAAAATTGTCAAAAAAATTACTCATTACAAGCAAAATGTATCATAGCTCTGAATCATCGCAAATGTTTGTTGTTTGTTAAACTGATCTGAATTCAAAAAATAACACCTGCCTGCGACAAACATGGACTTTGTAATATCATTTGGAATCCAAAGGGAACAAGAGGAAATAGTTTGCATTCTACTAATTTGAAAAACTTTTTCCCATTTTCTAATTTCTAATTCAACGCTTTACTTTTCAAAAATATTTATTCACTAATTCACTCACATTCTGAATATCAAAATACCGATTTTTCACACGATAATATACGAATTCGAGAATCTTGAGAAAAATAAAAATAGTGAATTCTAAATTTTTATTTATCGAAAAAAAGTAATAATCCGCCTAATATTATTTTTGTTTTCAAAGTTTTAGTCATTTCCAGTTTTTCTTATCTTTGAATGTTCTTGGAAATAGTCACGAATGACTCATGAGAACATTCATTAATTTGTTACTGACCTGAATCTTTATGAAAGCGTAATTTGTCAAAATAAAGTGTGAATCAAAATCAGATAGCCTAAATAAGTACCCATATTTCAAAAAACAAAAAACGCGTTAATCTAATAACCTTAATCTCCGTTGAAGAGGGTATTATTAATATTTTGGGAAAACACGTGTCATATAATGTGGTACGTAGATAATTCGGTGTCTAACGCTTTTTCCACATCCTCTTCTCGAATTCATTATTTGAACATCTGGCCGAAAAATTGACCAATGTGTCTCTTCACCACCACCACAATTTTCTTTTCTCTCATCCCTACCCTCTTCACTTTTCTTTACTATCTCACTCGTTTTCTCGGCTGTTTCCTCTTTATTTTCAATCTAATATGTCTGTTCAATTCGATGAAGTGTGTATATGCGTGTATACTACGGCCGACGGGCCGCGTGTAGTGTTTTGTATTCATGTATATGACGGCGGGATAAATTAGTCATTTGCCATTTCCCTTTTTGCGCACCCCTCCTGCCTTTTTTGATTGAAATCCAATTTTTGGTGGCTTTTGAGATTTGTCTCCTATTCTACGTTTTCTATTCATTCACTTCTTTTCAATAATTTTGGTTTGGAAGCTTGTTATACACCAACCAACAGGATTATAACCTATTTCTTAGAGCTGACAGACGAATGAGAATTATTGCACAGGTGTCAATTATTATACACGATATATTCACTCCTCTTTGTTGGATTTAAATAGACTTATGTCAAAAAACATAATCTGAATAAACAGCTGAGGTTATATTTCTGGAGTACTAAAAAAAATTCTGAATCAAGTTTCATTAATTTTTGAAACTATTGAGTGAAAATTTGGAAGTTATGTGAATATTAAAGTACCAAATTTTCTAGATTTTGAAAAAAAAAGTGTAAGAAATTGGAACTAGTAGGTTTTTTTATATTCAATGTTCATTTATTTTAAACGTGAAAATATTAAAATCTCATCGTTTTTCAAGAAAACATTTGTTTTCTTCCAAACCTGTGTATCCTATAATTATGATTCTCAAAATCTTTCATAAATTGGTACAAAAAAGGAACCCCACCTTCTTCCCATCCAATGCATATTCAATGTATATGTGTCATTTTTATTCAGTTTCTCTGTTCTGCACGTGTATGTATTTACTATGCACATCTGTTGATGATAGTTTACTTTTTTTCGTTAGGGTAGGTCAAACCCCTTTTTCTGTAACATAATATTTTTAGTATATGTCATAAAAGTGGACTAGTTCTGATAATTATCTAGAAGTTATTTTTTCCATTTCATTTCGTTTCAACAGAAGAAAGACAAAACAGAACAGAACATAACATTATGTCAAGACGTGTCCAAATTTATCACCCGCCACCTACTGTCCTCGTTTTTTTTTGTGTCGAAGTGGTCGCCGTCTCGCACACCTGCATCTCATAGCCTCTTCCGTTTTCCCGTTTTTTACTACTATTTCCCCGCCAGCCATTCACCCACCCATTACCACTCTTCTCTCTCTTTCTCTTTACACCATTCTGTACTTTGTGTGACAATTTTGGTCAACCAAGAAAACTTTAGAGTTCGTTTTTTTTCTGCTGATTGTTCCGTTAATCTTTTGTTTATCTAGCTAAAAATAAGAAGAACAGTTTATGTTCGCAAACATTTCACTCCTTAAATTTACAATTTTTTGCTGCTTCTAACTTTTGGTCATTGAGAAATGTTTCCTGATAACAGTCTTGTGCACTTCAAATTTTAGTACTATTTTGCGCAAAAAAATGTGGAGAAAAATAAAAATTTATATAGTTTTATGAGCTATTTGGGAATTTAGACAGCGCCTATTTGAATTAGGTTACAATAATGTTCTTTATTTCGAATTGTATGAAACATTAAATTAAAAAAACATTCTTCACAATTATCAAATACTAAGATTTTCAGACATATACTGAACTATTTGTGCATCAATTAGTAATACTCTCCGTTTTGGAACGCTAGAATTATCCCCTGCTTTCAAAAAACTCAAAATTCGTTTTCAGTCTTCCCCGCGCAAAAATATTTATGCGTTCTAGAAAAAATATTTTTCCAATCCATAAATATCCTAATATTGTTCACAGAGAAAAAAGGTATTTCGTAAGCTTTATTTCGTCCACACTCCCCTTTTCTTTTAACTGACTCATTGCATGCAGTAAACGCGCTCTATTGACAACGCCTCCTTCTCCTCGTCCCTGCTACCCTTTTCATTTTCGTTTTTTTGTCGCAAACTGTTTTCATTTTGAATTTAACTTTCTCAAAACAAAGAAAACAGAAAACATCTGATATGAAATCGATGCGGAATGTTTCACTCGTCACTTGGCACTTTGTAAAAAAAATAAACTCGAGAAAAGGGATATTGTCCCTTCCATCATATATATTTTCCGCTCTCTTCTCATTTTGTGCTCGTTGTTTCCTCTTCTCTTCTACTTCTTCACATATCTATTTCTCTTTGACCACCACCAACAAGACAGCTAAAGCTCGATTCGTCCATTTTTTACGAACCTCCAACGATTTTTTTGTGTCGCTTCGCTTCTTTTCTTTTTTATTCGGATTTTGATGGCACTTTTTTTAGGCTTCAAAGAGTCTCTCGATTGGTTCTGCTGATTCTACATTTGATGGTTTCCTACTTGACGATCGGAATACAACAGAAACAATGAATGGGAATTGTGATTGGGACGAGTTGTGGGTGAGTTTTTATTTTCTTTCAATTCAAAAATGATTGAAAAAAAAAACAAAAAAATCGTTTTTCTCAAAAAAAAAACGTCATTCAAAACATAAAATTGTTTTCAAGCACACAAAATGTACCGGAAATGTTGCATCGAGAAACTTTGGGGAAAAACGAAAAACCTATTTAATTAACTTTTTTCAAACACATGTTTCATCAATCAAGAGTTTTTAATTAAAAATGCTTTGTGTTTTTTAAGAAAGATTCCATTTTTTCGGAAAATTTATGTGAAATTTTGCGAAGCACAATTTAAACACACGAATATAAAAATTGATAGATTGATTGAATAGTTTTTATTGTTAAACTATAAATAGTAAACCAATACATACAATTTCGTCAATTTATAAAAAAACATACACTCGAGAATTCGGATCATAATTTCCCCATAAGTTCATTAGTTTTTGAGTTAAAAAGATGTTCGATCTCATGTCTCAATTGAATCTTAAAATTGCGTCATTCTAAATTGAATAACACAAACACGAGCACAACAGTTAAATAATTAAAGACCATCTGAAGTTGGCATAGTATTTTTTTAACAAAAAAAGAAGAAAGCTCTGAAACAATAGACAATAACACGTTGGTTTGTTCAATTATAAATTCAATAATAAATTCTGTCGGAAAATGACACAAAAAGGCAACTATACTAAGAAATTGTTTACAAAAATTGTCAACGCCAAACACATTTTGTGAATAGTCGCAATCGTAAACTGTAGCATTTTTCGGTTTTTCGGAGAGTTTCAGATACTTTTCCATTTCGTAACGAAATAAAAATTTCTCTCAAAGCTTCACTTTCAATCTTTCACCTAATCTACGAAGTTTTTCATTCATCTCTTTTCAAAAAAGTTATGTAAACTATTCTCATATAACCGGAATCGGATGTTGTTTTGAATAGCAAGCAACACTTTTTTCGGACGATGTTGTTGACTTTGAAATATCCTATCCATAAAAATCTAGAAAATTTATTCAATTTTCCGGTCCAAATCAGCCACACCCAACTAGCCAGAATAACATAGTTTCCCTCTTCTTCCTGCTATTATTAACTATTTTCCTTATCAAAATAAAAAAAAAGCAAAACCTACTTTTTTTCGTCCTTCATATCAAAAATTTGTACAACAATCATTATTATAATGCATGTATACACCGTTTTGTTGTTTGGTATAATTCATTCTTATCCAATTCATAGTTATGTCAGATTTGACGACCTATACTTACGCTTTCTTTTTCTTATTATTTTTATTTATGAAAACGAAGAAGGAGTAGAGGAGAAAACAAATTTCCATATGTTTTTGGGGTGTGTCTAATCCTATTGCTCGAGAATTGTATTTCATTTTAATATTATTTCCTCGCGGTATACCTGCCTGCCCTTCCCTCCCGCATTTAACATATATACATACATACATTCATTGCGCACACACACACACATACAGACACAGTTCTCCTCTTTTCCCGAAATTTATTTTGACTGTTCGCTCGTTTTTTTTCTCGTTGGCTGCTTTTCTCTCTTATCCAATCGTATATCGATTGCACCGGATAATGAACGAAAATATTTCGAGCACATCATCTCATATTTTTTCGTCTCGTATGAGCGCTTATGATATGTTTCGATCCGGTCGAGAAACTGTTCGATTATCACGTGTTTCTATGTTGGATTTATTCCAATCTACTTTTAATAATAACAACAATCAAGAAGATAATGGATCAAAAATTTATGCGGTTTATAATAAGGTATGTTTACGAGGTCACAAAACTACTTGTGTTTGTGAACAATATTTGATATCAGTATTCAACAAAAAAGTCAGATGATTTTTTGAGAAACTTCCGGAATTTCGAGAAAAATTTAAAAAAAAAAACATGATCTGTTTGTCCCAGGTCCCAGAAGAAAGTCATAAAAACATGGTTAGCGAAATTGGGTGGAATTCTCAACTAGTGAAAGTTTTGGATGAAATATTCAACTTTCAAAAAAATAGTTTAGGTAATATGAAAATTTTGTTTGAAATGTGATTTGTAGTAACATTTTTGAAATTATATTGTCCGGACTGTCAGGCTGAAACCAAACAATCACATTCTAATGCTTTGTTTAAAGTTTTTTGCTGCAATTTGCGCAAAACCCAATTAGCAACTATTCCTATTCAATCAATCCAAAAAACCATCAGAACCAACAAATACAACCAAAACAAAAAACATCCACATGCAGCAAAAACTTGAACAATAGTCGTACACCTTCGCAAATAAATTGTCGCTCGGGTTGCATCGAGCCGTTGATGTTTGTATTTAGCAGCAAAAAAAGACAAATTTAATCGGAATAGTTGAAAATACATAAATAATGTTGTTTTTTTTCTAGGATCAACAACCCGCACTCAATGACTATACCGGCAAAGGTATCGATCTACTTGAAAGAATTGTGGTGTATGCAAAAGAGCGAGCTGCTCTCGAATTGGAATATGCTTCCAAATTAAAGTGAGTTTCAAATTAAAAAAAATTTCTAGTAGAATAAAATTTTCAGAGCTCTTTCCAAGAAATCGATGATCAAAATGAAAGGAGAGAGTGAGTTGTGGAACTCGGTATCATATGTCAAAGGATTCCAAGATGTCCTAAGTGGAATCGTCCCAGTTGCAACACAACATGAGGTGATTTCAGAATATATGTAGCACAGAGAACAATTATTAACTTTCAGACCATCGGTGAGAACTTGAAAAATAATGTGGTTGGATTTGCGCAGACTAAGATTGCGGAGTATCGCTCAGCGAAGAAGCAACTCGAAGTTGAATATGGAAATATGTCAAAACATTTGCAAGCAGTGATTAATGAAATGATGAGAGCGCACAAAGATTATGGGTAAGTATTTAGTTTTTGAGTTCGAGAAATCGCTGGATTGTTTGAAATTAAGCGATTCGAAGTGGCGAATTTGTGAAGAAATTCAATAAAAACACCATTTAGAAGAACATTATATTGAAATCGAACTAGGAAGAAAGTTTTTCAACAGTTTTTTTCAAAAGTTCTCTTTTTGTAAAAAACTGCGAATTCTTTGAATGAATTCAGTATTTACAGGTCAAGTAAAAGAAAAACAAAATATCCAACTTGGCCAAACTTTCAGTTGGACTTCGAGTTTTCGATTGAAATTCATATACATTTTATTTACAGTAAAACCTTCAAAGAGACAGAAGCTGCAATGTTAAAATATGCGAAAGCGGAGAAGAACATGGAAATTTCAAGACTCGAACTCGAAAAAACGAAAAACAATTACCAGGTAACATCAAAATCTTCACTACAAAGAAAACATGTTTCGATTTCAGTTGAAATGTGGAATGCTAGAAGAATCGAAACAAGGATACGCCGCAATGACCGCAAAAGCCAACGAAGAACAAAGTTGTCATTTCGATCGAAAGTTGCCAAGCCTTCTGGAAAACTATAAAACTTTGCATACCAATCGGATCCTTGACACAGTTGAGGCACTGAATAAATGTGTTGAAGCCGAAGCGAGTGTCAATACAATTATTGGTGAGTTGTTATGTTTTAAAATAATCGTTTTTTTTTCCTTTTTTAGCGAGTTGCCACAATGATATGCGTAAAGATATTGCGAAAATCGATCCGGATCATGATGCGAGTACAGTTGTTGAAAATATGAAGTCAGGTCACCCACGACCACAAGCATACATTTTTGAAGATCTTGGACATCCACAATCTTTCATGGGAGGTGGATCGATAGGTAAACATTGTAAATAACTACAAAAATCAAATATTCTGATATTTAGACAATATCGACGCAACTTTGAAGAAAGGAACATTATTGAGTCGCAAAGATGGAAAAGGTGTTGTTAGGAAACAATCTATGCATCAAAAGTTCTTCGGTGGAAATGATAAAAAGGTAATTTTATTGATTTCGCAACAACTAAATCATTCCAAATATAATTCAGGCCGACAATGGTGACTATGGTTCCCTTCCACCTCAACAAAGAGCTCGCAAGCTTTTCGGAAAAATCACCGAGCTTGAACGAGATCGTGAAAAATCGATTCAAAGTAGAGAGGGTGTTAGCAAAATGCAACAAGCCTACAGAGAAAACCCCAAACTGGGAAATCCGACTCATTGTGATCCACAATTAGCACAGTATGGAAGAGAAATTGATGCACTGACCAATCAGATTCAGAAATATCGAACACTTTTGGATGATGTCAATGCTCAATTGGGAACTACAGGTTGGTTAATGTTTTTCTAAAATTAAACGGAAAGGACCTAAGCAATAGGAATGCAGAAAATATTATTTTATCAAAACCAACTAGATTAAGCGGTATCTGGTAATAACTGAGTTTTCACTACTTCAGATTTTGAAAAATTATGAATTATGCAAAATTATGAAATAACATGAGTTTTGAAATTTGCAGTGAAAACAATACAATATTTTGAACTTCTCAAGAGTTCTAGTTTTGCATAGCAGAAATCAATAGAATCAATCAAAAACGAAATATACTTTATCATTATGACGAAATTTCATTTCGCAGCTTGTGCAATATCACAACTTTTGTAAAATTACGAAATTAGCTTTTTTTGAATTTCTAGATTCGACTTCTGACTTTTTTCAGAAAACAATACAGTACTTTTGAAGTTCTCAAAAGTTCTAAGTTTGTATTACAGAAATTAATAGAATTGACCAAACACAAATTAAAAATCTCAAAGTAATGTGGAAACATATGAAAACACAGAACAATTTATGACATGAATAATTTTTTTACATTAATATGTTTTTTTTCAGTGTCTGCTAACAGTGTCGGTGGCTCGGATACTCCTCCATCTGTTCGATCTGTATCATCTGCGTCAAGTGGTGTTACTTCTCGTGTCAACACTCTAAACAGCGATGCTAATCGCCGGCGACTCAGCTTTACTGGAAGTGGTGAAAGTGAGCCAGATCAAATATCTAATGGAAACGGTAAAGATGAGGTGAGCTTTTAATTTCCGAATTCAGTTTCAAAACTGGTATTTTTTAGCTTTATGAAGAATGTTCGATTCCACTTTTGGGAGAAGCTATTGCTCAATTCAGTTTTGAAGGAGCTCAAGATGGAACAATCAAAATTGATGCGGGAGAAAAGTTGATGTTGATTGAGAAGGATGAAGGTGATGGATGGACAAGAGTCAGAAAGTGAGTTGAAAACTTTATTAACCGAACATTACTATTAATATTTACAGACATGACAACTCGCAAGATGGCTTTGTTCCAAGCTCTTACCTCAAAATCACCTGGTTCGAAAAGTAGTTCGAAATTATCAACATTTACCAAGTCATTTGCCAAAACTCACGGTGTTCCTCATACAAGTTGTTCTTTTCCCCCAAATTTCAAACGTAGTTCTACAATATATGTCCTGTTCCTTCTTCATTTTGAGCTTTATATTCCACTAACACTCTGTAATGTGACTAATAAGAAATATTATTTCAGTTATCTTTTCCATGTACCCTAAAAATATCCTTTCCATCCCTTTCCAACGGTAAAAGTTTTTTTGAATGCTCCATGCATTGAAAAAGCGGGTCAAGTTTTGTTTATTCTGTTCAATACAAAGTTTTTTTTCAAAACTTATTTTTCTCTATGTTTGAAATGATTATCATTCGAATTGTATCATTGTGGTTTTTCATTACTTTTATAAAGCTTGCTTTTTTCTTTTGTGTAAAAAATTAAAAATGCTGTTTCGTATATTTGAAAAGCTAGAGAATATCCATGGAAACATTGCCATGCTGGTTAATGTTCTTTGTGACAAAAAACATTGAGAGTAGTTCGAAGAGGAAGCAAAAGTTCCAATTTTCAATATTTCAATAAATATTTCTTCTCTGTACATACGAGCGATACCAAAGTTTACAACAAAGATTTTGATTTTTGATCAATTTTTGAAACCATACATAGCAAAGGTCAACATGTGTATTTCAAATGTTAACAGCACAGTCTTGCACATCTGACAAGTTACATCTACACTTTCTGGAGATCATATCAATGAATTTTTGGACATTAACACGATGGGAAACGATTATTCGGGAAAACAATAAAATTTGAAAAAAAAGATGGTTCAGATCAAAAGTTGGTGTGTTTTTCGACAAGCTGCTTTTAAAGAAAATAACTATTTTTTAGGTAAGACCCTAGAGGAAAATTCCAGCGAAAAGTCTCGTATTCGGGAAAAAAAAAGGTTGAAAGTCAAAAATTTGGAAACTTTCATACGTTAAAAGTTTCCAAATTTCTTCTTTCAAATGAAATTTTTTCGAAAACTAGGTTTTTCGATAAGAAATCCTTCGAGGGTCTTAGCTAAAGAAATGTGCTCTTTCATTAAAGAGCAACTTTCTGAGTTCCTTTAACCCACCTTTAAAAGAAGGACCAAGTTTTTAGGTGTAACCTCGAGAGATTTTTTACCTAAAAGTTAGGTAATCGAAAAAAACGTTCAAAATTCAAAATTAACAAACTTTTTACGTTATGCAAACGTGGAAAGTTTCCAAATTTCTCTTTTCAAACTAAATTTTCTCGAAAACTAATTTTTCGATAAAAATACTTCCAGGGTTATACCTTCAAGTGGTTATTTTCACATGATTGTTTTTAGAATGAACAATAAACATTTATAATCAGATATGTAGGAACGTTTGTATGTATATTCTAGAGGAAGCGTATCATGCATGAACAATTGCTTGACAAATTGTTTCCTTCTCACGAACAAATGATTGACATCAATCTTCACAAAATAATAACAACAAACAAGAACCCTCATTATTATTTTTTTTTTCTGCAAAAAACGCTTAAAAAAGACCCAAATAATCTGCGGAAGCCATTACATGTGATACATAAGATTGTTGGAATCTATAATTGTTTCCCATAATTATCTTTCTCTATCGAAATGTATATAAATACACGAAATGATGTGTCTCAAACAGATTTTGTCAGTTTCACACGTGTACAACTTATTCTTCTATCTGTGTCATCTCCAGAAGCGATATGAGTGGTGAGTTTGAAGTGTCATCGAAGTCTAGTAGTCACCTCGTCATTTTGTTTTTATTCATCCGTTTGTGCATATCATATATTCTTTTTAGTAGTTTATTGAAACAGAAAGAGAAAGAGAAAATAAAATGAATTTCTTTCGCCATATTCCGCTAAGCAATTCTCAACTCAACGGTGTAAATCACGGTAATCGTGGGGTATAAAAATAAAAAAATAAAAACCTTTTCTTGGGTTCATTTTTTATAAGCATGAATTTTTTCTCAAAAATTGAAGTAAGCCCAAAAACCACTTTTATTTTGAATCCAGGTAGATTTTTTAAAGGTTATTCGCCCCCTCCATAATATCATGAGTATTTCAGAACTATTCCAAGAAATCAAATGTCGCCAACAAGATTTCATGAAAGCATTCAACGCTGGTGATGCCGCTGGTGCCGCATCAGTCTACGATCCAAATGGCTATTTCATGCCAAATGGACGTAGCCCAGTGAAAGGAAGATCTGGAATTGAAGCTTTCTTCAAAGAAGACATGGCTGATGGTGTTCAAACAGCTCAGGTAACACAATTACTTTCTTTTTTTTATACATTTAAATCTCCTGAAAATTTTAGATTATTACCGAGGAAGTCAATGGTGGTGGCGACTGGGCTTTCGAGCGTGGTAGTTACCACTTGGATGGAACGAAGGGACGTGAAAGTGGAGCATATCTCCAAATTTGGAAGAAGGTTGATGGAGCTTGGTTGATCCACAACGATTGCTTCAACGTTATCAAAAAAGCTTGCTAATTGTCATTTCGAAATGCTCTCTTTGCTTCTACCTTTCAATGCTTTTCACTAGCTTTAAATTTGTCGAAAATATCTGAATGAAGTTAAGATTATGTTTTTACTGATATACTTTATATGTGAATAATGCCAATTCGTGTTCAAGAATAAGATCGGGCATATGTAGCTAGCGCAAAATTCTGACTTGGTAATTGAAGTTTGGATGTTCAGATTAATGTTGTTCAAACGAATTACACAAAAAATGGCAAATAAAATCAAATTTCTACAATCAAACAAAAGAAATAGTCTGAAATTTGAAAATAGTGTGAAAATACTCTGATCACAATAATAATAATAATCATTCTTATTTTATGAATGTGAAAAGAAAACAACGTTTAGGATTACACCTGATTCATCATTGGTAATTATAGCAATATATTGTTCTATTTGAAAACTTATGACTCGTGTATCAGAATAAAAATTTAAAAAAAAATGGATATAGAGAATATCGGTGTCGAACCTTAAAATTTTCCATATTTCAGTGCATTCCCTTTATTTAAAAAATAGCTGAGAGCTCAATGGAATATCTTGATAGTTCAAAAAATCAAAGTGACGCCATAAACTTGAGATGTCTATTTCCTTCTCAGAAAACACTTGAAAACAAAGAAATTCATATGGAAATCATGAGTCCAATAGAGAAATTTCTATGGCAAAGTGATATGAAACTAATTAGTGTATTTCTGATGAGTATTAATGGATATAACATGAATTTGAGAAAACATTGAACATTGCAATTACTGTTTTATGTTTTAACCTTCTAAAAATAAAACAAATGATACTACTATGTATAAAATAATAATAAAGAAAGTGCTATTACTATAAATAATGTGTGTGGAGAATTTTTAATGAATCTCTAAAAACCCAATCAAGTGACACGTGTGTAATTCCACCATTTTGTATTCTATAATCTCTTATGCACAATTTAGCTCAATATAATAGAGAAAATATGACTTGTGATATCCTTTCTATAAAAATTTCTTATAGCCAAAAAATCTTTTTTTTTCATTTAAAATTCGTAAAGTCCATAGTTAAGCTGAAAATTAGTTTTATTCAATTTGATCCACCTCAGTTTCTCGAAATAAGATAACTCATTAAAATCGTATATAATTATCACTTCTCTCATCGTCTTCTTCTTCCTTTTATTCTCCAAGTGACAATATTCGCATAATCAAGTGGGCCTGCATACAATAAGAAATAGCACATAAGAAAAGCCTTCTATCTCATCTTGACTCAACTTATATCTCTCTCAATTTACCATACCAAATATACATAAAGAAATATATTATTCCCTTCTGATTGTTTGTTCGCAAAACTCTTTCTTCGAAAGACACTGGCCGACGACTGTTGTTTTTCAGGTCAGATTGGTGGTGGGGGTGGTCTCGGTATCTCGCGAGTAAACACACACATATATGTACACATATATTATTGTTTTGTTGTTTTTATTTAAATTTTAGGCTGCTGCCGTGAGAGGCCGTCGTTTAACTGGTTCAATTTTCACACATTTGGTGGCATTTGTTTGTTTTTATTTTGAAAGTCCTTCATTTCTAAATGTTGGCTGAACGAGTTGTGGTTATATTCACTATTATTAGTGTGGCTTTTGCTATTCAATGCTACAGTGGTGAGTTACATTAGTTTTTTCCTTGTTTTCAAGATATTTTTTTAAGGACTGATACATTGAATTTTCTTTCCGGCTTTCCAAAAATGAAAATGAGACTTTTATTTTAAATTAATCTAATTCAACCATTCATTTCATTCAACTGTTTCAAACTAAATTTCAAGGCTTTTTTCAACAACCAATGAAAGAATAATTAAGTTCATTATTTCAATACAAAGAATAAAACGAGACGTCAAAACTTATTTTTGAACAAAATAATTTCAGAATAGATTTTTTTATATATTAAAGTAGAGAAATTTATGCTTAACAATACCTATCATTGATGAAAAAAAGAAATGTTTTGAAGTTTGAATTTTTTTCCTCGACATATTTTTCTGGATGTTTTCTACCATCTCAGCAAAATGTTTTCCTGGATGTTTTCCACCATCTCAGCAAAAAAAATTTCGATTCCCTCCTAACTGTTAATTGGAAAAGTATTTAGTATAATCATCAACAACGGAAATTTTAGGTATGCAAGGATCAGTGAACGGCGACTCGATTGGTCAAATTGAGTTGATTGATTGTAATGGAACCGATTTCTGTGTAAAGTAAGTCGACACAAATCTTTTATGTAAATTCATTTGAATTATATTGAAATGAGAGGATTATTGTGTATTTGCACGCTCCCTGACTTCTTAAATCATAAGACACCACGAGAAAAACAGTTTGCTCGACGTATTAACAAAGAAAAACAAGACAAATATATTATCTATTTACAGAGGTTCAGGCAAATTGACTTGTTTTTATTAGAAAAACGTGACAGTAAGAACCAAAAAAGGGTTCGACAGAAAAAAAAATGAAAAAAATACGTAGCCAACATCTCATTTTTTTCGAGAAGAATGAATATTCTATAAACATGATTAAGGTTATAGTATCTTGATGAAAAAACCGAACTCCAAAACTATTCGAATTTGTATGCTACTTACTAACCAGTGACATGAGCCAAGATAGTTACTTCTAAGAACGCAAGAACTAGAATGATCTGAAAAAAGACTATGGCACTATGATGGAAGAATTGAAAAACTAATTGGTGGCTGATAAGTATACAACGTTTTTCTTGAACCTACAGGACACATCTGGAGTGATTTTTTAGATGTTTTAGACTAGATAGTACAAAGGTTTTTTGACTATAAGAAAAATATAAATACAAATAATTAACTTTGAAGCTTTCCAAAAATTAATTTTTGTTTTTTTCAGACGATTTTGCTGGAAAAGTAGAAATTTTGTTTGTTCATCTAGGTTCAAAAATGTACACTTTTCCAAAAGTTGTACTGGACATACAGTAGTGGCCATAAACATGTAAACTTTTGGTTTTTCGGACCCTAGGATAATATGACAAAATATGAAAAATCCAATTATATATCATTTCAAATATGTTCAAATAGACTTATTATAACATATAAGCAAATATTATTTGAAGTCCGATCGTTTCCCAACTAAATCCAGGCCGTCAAACAAAAAAGTAAAAATTTCAATTTTCAGAAAAATTACGAAAATCCCATCTGAAATTCCAAAAATCAACTTCATGAGGTCAATTTTTCGGAACATATTTTTAATCATGTCAGGTAGACCTGATAAGGCCACTACTGTACAGGCTCATTTGTAACTTTGACTGATCGGTGTGCGTTTTTAGGTCATTCAAACTAACGTTGTATATTCATCAGCTACCATGTATTATTACAATGTTCCGTACCTTAAACGAATACGCTGGCTTTCAGAATTAAAAACTCCTGGTACTCTCGGATATTTGTAAAATTCTGAAATTTGGTAGTCTTGTTGAATGCTAAACCCATTTACCTGGCGGACTAGACACAAGACGGAAAAGTAAAAGCATACAGAGGAAATATATTTCATCTACAATTTCTGGTTCTCTCCCTTCAAGGTGCTATTTCGTCTGGTAAATCAAAAAAATATTTTTCTCAATAAAGAATGAACCTAAACAGAGCCTTACTGGTCAAATAGAGTGTCGTGGCTAAATACAGCATTTATGGGCATTGAGATATGATTAAACCCATTTGTCGAAAAAATATAAGGTCACGAGAATGATCCTATGACATTTTCATTTTTCCCACGTTTTCCGAAATTCTGAGAACCTACAATCTAGAGGATTTTGAAATTTGTTTGAGAATGTACAGTTAATTCAAAAATTATGTAATACAATTTCCCAAAGAATATTAAACGTAGCTGTGCACAGAATCTTGTTCAGCGTCTCAGGTTTGATGACAGAATCCATAATGTTTCGAAAAAACGTTTTTGTTTTGTTTTTCTCGTGTATGTTCCCTGTTTATTTAGAAAAAAACACAGACCTTGTCGTCACACTTCCTTTTCGTAAAAATTGGAGTCTGGTTTTTGTACTCAAGTACGATGTTATTTCTAGATTATTCTGGACATTCTGTTCGCATTTGTATTTGATAAATGTCACTACGGTGCAATACAATTTCGTGTATTTTTTGGAGTTTGGTATTGATGTTATGGCACGGAAGTTTAAAAATCTAAAAATATATTTTTTTGGAATGATCAAAGTTTTGAGTATAAATTTATCACGGAACAAGAAAAAAAAATCAAGTTTTAGTAAAAACGTTTACCTTATCACCAACCTGGAAAAAATTCAATTCGAGTTTTAAGGACACAATGGAAGAATGTAATTGAAAAATCACTGATCACAACCATAATTGTAGTTTTCCAAACAAAAATGAAGAACAATTATAGTTCTTTAACTTTGAGTGGGAAAAAACGAAACATCAAAAAAAAATTTCCCAGTCTAAAACGATGAAAAATTCTTCTTGTTTTTTCCATGCAAAGTAAATGAGTCTATCTCAGAATCCGTTGTTATTATCGTTGGGAGCAAGTTTTTCGTATCTGTAGCCAGATTTATAACTATTGAAACTTGTTGTAAAATAGAAGAATTTGTTTTCAGAAAACGGAGTATTTTTTGAAAAAAAATTATGATTATCAAAAGTGATATATTGTGAAAGCTTACAGAATTTCTCAACGTGAGTTGACATGATTCTTCAAGCTTTTTCTCTTGACACTTATGTTGTTAATAAATTCCTCATAAGACAGAGGCAAATGATATCACCTAACTAAATACAGTTTTATAAGAATATTTGAACTTTTCATACGTGTTTGACATCCGCAAACTTTCACGCCGTAGGAAACCATTTTTCATTCATGTCAAGTTTGAGAATGTGCATACTATTGGTTTTGATAGTCGCCTTTCTATGTTTCTTGTTAATACACGGAGACACTGATCTGGTGAACTCTTTTTCATTTTAGCATGTCATAAAGTTGTCTGCTCCATTTTTTTTTGTTACTTTTGATTGTCACGCAACTGCTCCATTCCAAATGTTTTGGCATAAACATACACGCTTGAAAAAAAATTTTTTTGCCCTTGAGAAAAACTTAGAACTAGTACCACAAGGAGCACAATCTCCCATGATGAATACAACTTCAATTTTTGGCCCTGATTTTTTTCCTCAGAAACATATATATTGACATAAACAAGATACGATAAGCATACTCAAAGGTACAGCATACTCAAAAAGTGTATATACCCTATGATTGCGTGATATATGCCAAACCAACAGCTATATTTTGGATTTCGACAAGTGAACTCAAAAACTAGATATGAATATAAGAAACTTTCGTTTATCGTGTTTCAAAGATCTGTTCTTTCATACTCGCAGAACTCAAAAAATAATCGAACAAATTGTGATGAAAATCCCTAAACACTTTTCCGATACGGCTGATTCAAATACTCCCACAAGCTCTATTTCAGACATTGATGTGAACCATTTTTTAGGATTTCTTATCACGCAAGAATAACATGTCATTTGTGTTAAGAAGAAACGTGCAAGATTGGATTATATGATAAATCTTGAAACCCAATGAATATAATCAAAAAATAGAGAAAGAAAAATCAGCGATATCTTCGAAGCAAACCGTTTGAAGACAATCTGAAATTATTGATTCACTTATATAAACTTTAAAACGCTCAAGAATGTAAAGTGATATGTTTCTGCCAAGATACACCATCAATAGGATATTTTGTGAAATAAACCAGGAAACTTTTATTTGCGTCCCTATCGGAATTGTCTCTAAAACGGTTCATTGTGATATAGAAAAAAAAAACAAACCTCACGTGGTGTCAATTTATTCAGAAGTAGAACTTCATAATTTGTCTTACGTTTAAAAAACTTTGAATTATTCCACATTCAAAGGAGTTATGATTTCCTATTATTTTCCACCTATCAAAGCTCATTGAATCTTCCATGACGTTTTAGCGGTGTTTGGTTTTCATCAAATTACAATTTTCCATCATTACCCGTCAATTTTCCTCATTCTGAACACTTGTCACAATAGATTCTGAGTTTTCTTGGTGTAATTTGAACCTAAAAATAAATTATTTAAACAAAAACAAGTGGTAACTACTTCCTTCTTTCAAATCCCTTAGTGACGTTTGTATACCAAACCAGGTACCAGATAACACATTCGAGTCAGGTTGTTCTTTCTTATTATCAAGGATGTAGGAATGCATCGATGAAAAATTTGCAAACTTTTGACTATTTGGAGTAGCCTTACTTTGTTGTGTGTATCTAGTCAGAATTCGGGTAGACATCCGTGCAGTGAAACAGTTTTTATACACCACTTCTGATTAAAAGATGTGAACCTTATATGTTAAATTTTTAATATAAGCAGTGGAAATCTGAAATTAATTGTTGATTATCGTTTTTGGGGGTTAATCTAATTGTGAGAATCTGCTGTAACTCTGTTTTATGCCGATTTGGTCAATAATGTGAATAGTTATGGATTTAACAGTTTTGAAAAGAGAGAAATCAAGAATGTAACTGATTCTGAAGGAAAACCAGAAACCAACATTGACTAATATAAAACAAAATCATCATTTCTCATAATGAAAATTTTAACGTAAAATCTACTCAAACTTGTCGATTCAAGAATCTGTTTTCAATTATAGTTGGAAATCATGATTCTCGTTTTGAAACTTTCGAAAAAGTTTTGTTGTAGTTGACTAAATGATTTCACCAGTGTCTGATATTGAAGAGTTGCACACGTGGATTCAATTGAGAATTTGTTATTGTCTTGAAAGAATTCCTTCGTATCAATCCTTTCGTTTTCGAAAAAAAAGAGTGAAGTATGTGACAATTCTTCCTATAATATAGTTTGGAGTTTGATTTTCATACTCTAGTACCGTAATATTCTCTTCCGGTTATTCTTTGAGTTTGGTTTACATTTGTACCTGAATGGCTCATACAATTCTGAGAACGATTACAGTTGGAGTTGTTCTGTAAGGAAGTTATTTTTGCAGGATAATGACTTCTCACGATGTTATTCAAATAAACATGAAAGATTAAGCTCAATGAAAAAATTCGAAATCAAAGCAATTTCACCAAAAGTAGAGCACTTCCAAAACCGATGACGTTTAAACATGATTTCTACATCTATAGAGTGGTTTTATGCCTCTTCTTTTTGAACTTTTTTGGGATGTGGAACTAGCACAAATTGATAACGCCAATAGTATCAGTTTTGAAAACTTTATAAATCCATTCTGAAAAGCTTCAAAGAAAACTGGCAACTAGATATATTTGTGTTATAAAATCTATCGGGCAAACTACATTTTCTTTAGTGTCTCTTGATTCTCTAACAAGGGAATGGTGTGAACATAATCTGGAGTTTTTTGACGAGACCTATATCATTCGATAGGGTTTTGGACGCTGATCAACCTCCCGTGGTTCATTTTTGCGAAACGATTACCCTAGTCTCAATTTTTAGCCTTGAATTTTACACTGAAAATACAAAAAATGCTCGAAAAACCATGAAAAACTAACAAAAATGGGCTATTGAGCTAGGATATAAGGTTATTTTTCCTCCTTAACACATCTAGATAATCAGTTTTGCATAGAAATGAAAAATTACAGCACTTCCAGCAAAGTTACATTTTTTTCTATAACGACAAAAAGAAATGTAAACGAACAGACAGAAATACTAATAAAAACGTGAGAATAATACGTGAAATTGTTTTCATTTCGTTTTTCTGTTTTTTGCAAAGAATTTCGAGGATTCGAAATTTTCAGCTTGATTTTGAGATTTTTGAAGAAAATGAACATTCCAGGGTTATTTTTCATACTGGATTATCCTATAGTTAGGCCCCAGCCCTCAAAATTTCTTCTATACAGGGTTTTCCGTTTTTTCATCACAAACTTTGGGGCTGAAATTTCAGCATTAGGAATCGCGTTTCGCAAAAATTAATGAAATCACGTTGATCAGCGTCCAAAATGCTATCGAATGATATATGTCTATTCAAAAAACTCCATATTATGTTTACACCACTCCCTTGTAAGAAAACTTTCATTGTAATTTATTAGTGCATAAATTGCTAACTTCATCTAGTCTTATTTCCGTAGCTCAAGTTTTTGCAGTTCCTGTAGGAACTATGTACTCTGAGGAAATCACATTTCTATATCTTTTCCGGCGTCACATGATAATCTTAACCGAAAACCAGTGATCTCGCTCAGTTTACTGATTCATGAATCCGATTGGGAATCACCATTTTAAATACTAAATGATTCGTGAAAAGCAAAATTGACTGCATCTAATTTCGATCAACCCGAAAAAATTTGAAGATTTGTTCGATTTTCTTCCACCAAATTTCACTGCTTCTGACATTTAACTTTTTCACTTTAAAACAACGTCTTAGACTTTAGCAATATTCATTGACCAGGTTGTGTCAAAACATGAATATCAAAATTATACCATTTTCTGGTTGAATTTTTGTTTGCATTCAAAACTTAACTATTCGATGAAATTTTTAGATAAAATTTATGTACGCTTTGATTATATACTTATTCTGAGACAACAATGTCTTCCATAGATTTCTTAATGTTTCGTGTTCAAACTAGACTGTCACAACATAAATTCATATTCTCGTGGAAAACAACTATTTGACAAAAAAGTTTTTATTTGGTTCGGACGTCAGTAAGGGAATTGGGAGAAGGAAATAGTCACTCATTAATATCGTTTTCGTGGAAAAAAATATTGTTATTTTTAGGTTGATAACATCACGAAGGGCCAGAAACTCATCTCTTATGGGATTATTCTGACAGAAATCACAATATTTTTCCGATAATGAGTAGCAATGCAAACTCTTCAAAAGTTGAGAAAATCGTTCCTGTTCCTATCGAAAAAGACTACACGAATAGTTTCAGTTTTTAAAACCATGGGAAACTTCAAGAGTTAATTAATGAAACTACCCGAGATGAAAATATGGAAATTTCGTTTTCTCGATGAATTATCGGGATTTTTCTTGTTTCAGAGCAGAAATTGTTAGTGACATTTTTGGTGCCAAAATGAAATCTTATGTTGTATTTTTCAGGCATTTTGATTTTTTTCCAATGACATTGATTTGATACAAAATGTCCTATTCTTAACTAGAACAATAACAGGAAGTCGGCATGCAATTTTCGCATGATATGCAGAATTAAAATCAAAGCGAACAAAAAAAAACTCATAGTAAAAATTGAAATTCTCTTGTTTTTTTTTGTTGAAAAACCTTGGATTCGTTTTTTTTGTTGAAAGTGCATTTTATGTAACTCCAATGGATAACAAACAAGTTCAAAAAGCGTTTTTGATGGTTTTTTTTGTGGCAGAGGAATATAATAGTCATCTTTCTCGTGTAATTCACTGAACCGAATGATAATAATCCAATAAAATAACCCTCAATATTTTCTAAATTATTTTTCTCTAACCAGAAAATCTCACACGCTACATTAGAAAAACAATTTCACCTGTCAACCGAAACAACTTTTTTGGAAAAGGAGAAATTATGTTGACCCAATAACTCAAAAAAAATTTTGTTTAACTATTTCAGACTGCCTTCAACTGGAAGTGTCGGAAGAAAATACTACGAAGGAGCGCAATACAGTTGCGATTTTGGAGAATGTAGAGTTAGTCACATAGAAATTTACAGTTTTCAGCTGCTCATCTATTTTTTTTCAGAGAGAAACTTGCGAGAAGCGTTCGAATGGCGAAATTATGTGCTGCTGCAAAGAAGATCAATGCAATACTGGAAATTTGAAAAACTATGTCCCATTTTTACTTATTTTCAGTGTTTTCATCATCATGTTTGATTAGTACAAGCGTGACATAAAATTAGGATTTTTGGAAAATAAATTAAAACATTCTGGTATTGTATCCCTTTCGAATATTGCTCATTGCTCGATACATTGAAAAACTAATACCAGAATTAATAGTTTTATTTGTTACCCAAAAATGCATCCATTTTTTTCATTCATACTCTTATTACCGGTTTTTCCAAGCCATATATTGAATAGTTCTCAAGAAATCCAATCAATAAATCAATTACTCATTTAATGATTCAGTGAATTTGAATAAATTCCCTTCAAAAAACCACTTCCTTCCTTTTCAACAAATTGGGCGGAGCCCAAGTCAAAAGAGCTCACAATGTGCTGAAAAGGTATAAAAAGGGGCGTCTACTACACATGGAAGTTATTTTCATCCGTCTCACTACTTTCACCTTTTAGACTAATATTATCATTATTTGATCAAATAGAGATGGATGCGTATGGAACCATTGGGACTATTCTCAACAATATTCGTACGGTAAGTTAGGACTGGGAGAATTATTTAAAGATCGAGTCTCAAATTATTGTATCATTGAATACGTTTTTTTTTCTGAGGTAATACAAAAATACGGGGAGTTGGAAAGTTGTTCTCAAGAATTTTTTTTATGTATAACCTTCGAAGAGTTTTTTTCAACAAAAGCTCTACTTTTTGAAAACTTTTATTTAAAAAAAGAATATTGGACACTTTTCAAATATACGTTGAAAATTCCCAAATTTCTAACTTCCAATTTTTTCTCGAATACTAGGCTTTTTGGGTAAAAAATCCCCTGACAGGGGTTATATCTAAAACGATGTGTTCTTTTAATAGCAGCTTGTCAACTCCCCGTACCTCACATTCAACTGGATATTTCCTGATTAGTTGTAATTTGTAATTATGAACTTAATTTTCACAAATTCACATGATATTTTTTAATAAGTTATTTCAGGAGGAGTACATTTGTATTGTTGCTTCACCTGAAACAATCAAGGTGGTTTACGACATGTGGCCCGACGATTTGGAGACGTAATATATTATAGTATATACTTTCATTATACCTCTATATTTTCAGAGTTTTCCAAATCGGCAAGAATGCTTTTGATATGTTGATCAAAACTAACCCTGAAATTCCAAAGGAATTGAACAAAATGGGGGAAGACAAAAAGACCTTTACCTTGCACAGATGTAATCTCTCATTGCAACAAGTGAGTTGTGTTTATTTGAAATAAAAAATTGTTGGGTTCCAGAGCTTGCAAAAGGCGATCGCATTTTTCTACGAAAAACAATACCTCAACATTGAAAGCTCCATCGAACAATTCAGTTCTGATATGCAGGTATTCGGAGCTAAATTCCGCTATTTGCTGCCATTCTCGCGTGTTTGGGACTTGAAATGCCTTCTGAACACACTCGCCAAAACATATGTGGGTCAATGTGTTGAACAAAACGGGGTAAGTTGTAAAACTTATTTTGGCCGCTGAAACAATGTATTCTCAGATGCAATCACGCTTTCCAACCGATGATTCTGCATTTCTTGACAGTTTGAGAGATGTGCTTTCCCACATCGTGAACATCATGCGAATACATATGGCTTTTGGATATGACTACATAATATATCGACCAATCGAGGACGAGATCAGGGTCATTGGACAAAATAAGAATAAAATGGTTCCACCAGGAATCACTGTAAGTACTTAAGAAATTGATATCCTCATTGAAAAATATGCTTGATACATTTCTCATTCTCAACATTAGGATGTAATACTTCGTACTTTACAGGCGGCAGGATCATTCGTCGAACTGGCACAACAACTCCGAACAAAGCGAAATAATACGCATAATTTCAATCATCATCACTCAGAACCACTTCACCTCAGCGAGATCATGTTCGAGTTGACGGTGAAAAACAATTAAAAAACGAAAAATGTTATCCAGGAATTATTTCCTCATCTGTTCTCATCTCTTATCAATTTCATTTATTCTGTTTCCCATTGGCATCAGTATTTGAATAAAATGTTTTTCGGAACCGCAGTATCTCAACCAGGCTTGTGCGGAACCGGAACCGGAACGTTTCGAAATTCCCAAAGTTCCGACTGTTTTCGGAACTAAATTGATTCGGAACCAAGTTCCGACTTGTTATTTCGGAACTTTTGAGATTCGGAACCGAGTTCCGAAATCGTTTCGGAACTGCTCGGAACCAAAAATACTGAAAAAAATAGGATTTTTCTGAAAATTCAGAGTTTTTTTTTCAAATTTTGAAGTAAAAACTATTGGGTTCCCTGATTTCTGAATCCCAGCTATGTGATTTCGTCATTTTCTATTGTTTCTACTTTTATACCCAATTTCAAACCAGAAAATTCGAAAAAATCTGGTTGAATTACGTCATTCCGAAGGTTCCGAAAAGTTCCGAAAGTTCCGTAAAAAAGTTCGGAACTTTTTTTTGGAACTACTTTTTCCCGACTGCTTGATTCGGAACTGAATTGAAGGTTCCGAAAGTTCCGAGAGGCTGGTTCCGCACAAGCCTGATCTAAACTTAGGCAAAATAGGCGTCCTAATCTTCTTCGGTAAGCATCCAACTTGTTAGTGTTTCTGATACATCGAAAGGGTTATCATTGAAGAAAATGAATGGGATCTCTATCTTGGCATTTTTAAATACGTTTTAGGTGAAAAATGTCCTCTTAGATTTCATGACCTTTTCTGTGAATCCGTGCTTCCAGACGAAAACGAAAAATCCACGTGTCAAAATGATGTGAGATCATTTAATATTCAAAAATGACAATCAGGATAGTTTCAATTAACCAACAACTTCTACTGTATGCACAATAGAATAATAACCCAGAAGTTCAAAATTTTTTCTGAAATTTATTGTTTTTTATTCAATCACCTGTGTTTCTGTAACAAATAAGTTCAGAAAAAAACACCTGTTCACTAGAAGCTCTGCAAATGATTTTTTGGGTTCACCTGAATTAGAACGTTTACTTGGAGGAGGGTCCTGTTATGAAAAATTATGGTGAACGTAGCTCCATATTACTCTGAATTAACATTAGGTCAGAAATGTTGTCAGAATTGTTCTTTGACATTGTCTGTTATCAATAAAATTAGAAACGTTAAATGAATTCTGAAATCTGTTACGAATTAAGTGATCCTGAACAAATTTATTTTACATATTTTAACAACTAAAATGCCTACATATATTTACATATTATAACCACCCGTGACTTCTAAAGCAGCACCAGTCACATATGATGAAAGATCAGATGCCAAAAACAGTACAGATTTTGCAATTTCATCATCTTCACCCATTCGTCCCATTGGAATACCAGCGCAAATATCGGCCAAAACTTGTGGTGGCATTGCTTCAGTCATTGGAGTTCTGATGAATCCAGGAAGAACAGCATTGACACGAACATTCTGAAAATATTCTTTGTTCTTTGAAGATTTTTTTTCTATAAAAATATAATTTTTCTCATAGCCTATCAGATATTGGCGCTTTTACCATTTTCTAATTTTGGGCGGATTTTTGAAAGCTCCGCCCATTAACCCACCATATAAAAGACTAGTGAGTCCTTCATTTTACCCTTCTTATTCTTCCTATTACTTATTGTAAAACTGAACACAGTGAAGTGCACCAAATACTAAAAGCCTCTGTGATAGTGCTATTAGTGTTTCGTGTACCTCACATTGTTAATCGGTTCATTTGGAAAATATAGTAGATTTCAGCATACCCTATGTATCAATCATAATTTGAAGGAAAGTTTAAACGAAGTGGACTTCAAAAGCCAATTTCATTGCAGGAAGATTTTAACCTCAATATCTGAAATATTTATTTTTTTTCGACTGAAGAATCCAATACAATTTTAATTGGAACCTGTAATATTTTTCATAGCCGAATCCGTGAAAAACAGTTCCAGGTGTGCTGATAGAACTAATTTTCGAAAATGAGGTTAAAATTTTAGGGATGTTTCTAAAACGCACCACCTGAATATAGCCAGAAACCAGTGTTCCTGGAACGAACTATCTGACCCAGAAAAATCTCTGAAATGAATTGGATTAAAAGAAAGAGACAAAACTGGTTCTATTCTCAGAAACTGAAAAACGTTTTCATAGTTACATAGCCGTCATTTTCAAAAACTGAACTCTAAAAAAATTTTCTAGCATGGTTTTTTTTCTGATTGCGCCGGTCCCGGAGAAACTTTAAAGACTTTCTTTCTAGTTCCGGTCTATTTTTCCATCGAACCAGGTTCCATTTAAGTTGTCCGTTCCAGGATTTTTTTGGGCTAGCTGTTCACGGGCAGGTTATGTTACTGGCACACTAAAAACTTTGTTTGACACTAAAAAAAACTCTCACTTCTCTTAATAATCAGCGATTATCAGAGGTATTTCGAATGGCCATAAAACCACAGTAGTTTTATAATACCTAATAAAATCCATTATGAGTTGGTTCTAATAGACCGAATAATGCACATCGAAAAACAGCTATTTTCCATTTACTTAATTTTACAGATAGAACAGGCTAATGGATGAACAACATTAACTTTGCCCCTTTATGTGTGTATCTCAAACATCACATTTTGGGTTTCAATTAGGAATATAAAATTTGATAGGGTTTAAAAAAAAAAAATCTTTGGTGATTTAACTTTGTGTTTTCATCTTCAACAATGTCTTTATGATTCTCGAAGTGACCACCTCGGACATTTTCTCACTATTTGAGTGAGACTAAGCGAGCTTTGAGAAAAACATTGTGTTATTAATATCAGTGATTTTTTTGAAGTTGACAAATTCAAACATTGTATAGAACCATCGAAACAACGGGATTTATCCAGGGCTCTAGTGAATTCAGAAAATTTTATCGATGTAAGCATGTCAAAGTAAATAAACAAAATCACTTATTTTCATTTTTCAAAATACCAATTTTTGATAATCAACTGGAGGAACAATTCAGGCACAGAGGTGCTTGCTGAACGTGAATAATCAGAATATCAATATAATAATTTTCTGCTACTACACTTGAAACAGCAATTTCTTATCGTTTTTAGTTATCAAAAAACTAACCTTTTTAGCCAATTCTTTTGCTGCAGACTTGGTAAATCCGATAACTCCCGCTTTGGTAGCCGCATAATTCGTTTGTCCAAAGTTTCCAGTTTTTCCAACAATTGATGAGACATTGATGATTGATAGAGGACTTTGCTTCTCCACTGAATATCTCGCAAATGCTTGAGAGACCTGGAAAAATCAGGAAATTTGTGAAGACTAAATTACGTTCTTCATACTTTGAACTCATACTCTGACTCACTGCTTGTCAACTTTTTCTCAAAAACTTCCCCGAAAAGTGACTTGATCAAAGAAGAAGAGGAGACTCACCAAGAAAACACCTGTCAAGTTCACTCCAACTACACTATCCCATTTCGCTTTTGGCATTTTGAGCAATGTTGCATCTTGTGTTATTCCTGCACAGTTAACCAATACTGAAACTGCATCTCCTTTTTTACCAACAAGTTCTCGCAATTTTTCAACATTTTCTGGCTGCAAAACATATCCTTATATTTGAAATCATAGAAATAGAAGACTCACGCTGGAAACGTCACATTCGGCGGCAAAGTGTGGTTGAGATGTTCCTAAAAAATAAAAATTGAAATATTTCAGTTATGAATGAATAATTATACCTAAAAGTTTGACGGTTTCTGCAGCGGCAGCGTGTTTGACATCAGCGACAACAATACTGGCCCCATTATCAGCTAGTCTTTTACAAATTGCACGGCCAATACCTGATCCTCCACCAGTGACAACAGCCAATTTACCAGCCAACAACATTTTTAATTACTGAAAAAAGTATAGATTGAGATTGAACAAGAAACGTGGGTACAGAAAGAGTGCAAATAAAAAGAAACGCAAAACGCACATGGCGTCTCTTCTGATTTTTTTTCGTTTTGTCGATTATCTCTTCATTTCAATACTATTTATATTGACCGAGCGTTTTTGTGTTGTGATCGATTCGATGTGTGATGTTTGAAAAATGATTTCTATCTCATCATGGAACTGATTGTGATTGGAAACTACGCAAAAATGAATTTCTGGTCAATGTGAGAAAACAGAGTTGTTGAATAGTGGTCTTTCTGGAACAAGCTGATATTGTCAGCTATACAAATAACTTGAGGAGAAGAGATTTTCACAAACTGAACCGATTCATCAAAAACAAAAGAATTAAATGTTTCCATGTACCGAAAACACAATTCCTTCTCATTTTCCAATCGCATTCACACCCACACTTCTCATGAAAAGATGTGTTCAACCAAAAATATCGCAAAGAGCCCTTCAAACAAGCATTTTATAGTACGAAATCCTGCTCAAGAAAACGACCGTGAAGTCGGGATCTCAAGTCAAAGCTATTAAAAAGTGATGATCTGAAAATAATTCAGAAAAATCTCTTTTTTACGGTTACTACCAGAAAGGGTTCAACATGGAGTTGCAGAACTAATTTTTCCAAAACTGAGAAAACAATAAATATGTGATAGAAGAAAGCCACAGAAGCGTTTGTTGGGTTATGGTCAGCGTTCATATATGGAATAAAATACTCTCAAAGGAAAATAGGCGTTTTCAGACGATTTGAATGAAAAATTTGCCCTTTAACTCAAGAAAAAACGAATCAAATATTACTACTTACTTAATCAAAATGTTGAAGTGTTGAAAAATAAAATGTTGAAAAATACTTAATCAAAATGTTGAAGTAAATTATATAGTTAATAAGATTGAAAACGCCTTCTGAAACTAAAAGTTTTCGAAGATTAATAAAAATTTATTTTTTCGAGAAATGAGCCTTTTAGATTTTTTATTATATCCAGAAATTCATCCAAAATGTCATTTCATGAACTCGATCAACAAAAAAAACGCAAAAAAACCCCAATAATTGATTGGGAGAAAACATTCTCCGAGAGAAATACACAATTGCATTAGTTCGGCCACGTCCCCAGGCCATGATGCGGAACAGCTATATTTGCTAAAAATACAGCCTATAAATGCATGTTTTTGCATAGAAAACAGGTTCATTGTTGAAATACATAAAATATTTTATAAATTCGGCGTATATTTTTGAAATTTTTCGATACTTTGAAAAATACTTGTCAAAATTGAAAAACACAGAAATTTTACAAAAAATCGTTTAGTTTCAAACATTTAGTCAGAATGGTGAAGAGCAAAGTGTGTAGTTTCACTTGTAAGGCTCAAAAACGAGCAAATAGCAGAAAATAAAATTTTTCTATTGATTGGAAAACAAAGAATTGTTCGAGAGAACTACACAAAAGCGTTTGTTAGGCCACGTCCCCCAGGCCACATATTTTTTCATGATTTCGCAATACCTTACAACAAGATTGTTGCTTTAAAAAAGGATAAGAGTTCCTAACTAATTGACGAGTCGTATATGCTGTGACATTAAACATCAGAAGGAAAAATAGTGAATTTAGCTATTTGGCGACTTGGAACATAGTTTCTGGGTTCCTCGAACTTATCTTCACCACAAATTTACAAAGTCCAAAATAAGGCAAAATCCTGTCATCCAAAGTTCTCGTTCATGTTTCCAGTCATAATTGTTTGATATGTGACTTCTAACAGTGTTCAGTGATTGCGTACCGTGTGCTTTCTAACCTTTGTTTCAAAAATACAACACAAATATTGACAATAAAAGTTGTACATTCATATGTTATCAGCCTTTCACTAATAAACCTCATAACTATGCTACTGAAAAGCATCTCCATCTTATTTTTCTTGACTCTATTTTCTAATTATGCATTCTCGCTAAACTGCTGGAGTTTTTCTAATTATCAACATGCAGGTTCGATTCATAACACTGACAAAGTACGATTAACCAATGATATAATGAGCATACCCAATTACGTTGATTTTCAGACACAATTCCAATGCCCAGGAAACTATTGTCTAACAATCTCTGAAGAAGGAAGCGAATTCAACCAATACAATGGCTCATGTCCTGATCCATCAGTTACCATTACAGATTGCGAGGTTTGTGTGATCTGGTGAAGCGAAATCATTTTTTATCTTCAGACAAGGGGATCCGGATGCCAAAACGAAAAAATAGAAGATGTTTACATCAAAGTTTGTTGCTGTGATACAGAACTCTGCAATTCTTCGCGATCTAAATTTTCGATACTAATAACACTTTTTCTCTTTACTACTTTATGTGATATCCCATTACAATAAAGCTGTACAATATGCTTAAAATTAAAACTAAACTCGCTAATTACAATACAAGAAACATTTTGGAGGCAAATAATTTAAAAATTAATTTTGGAATGTTAGAAGGGGGGTGCAAGGGGGAAAAGTTAATGAATTACAAGTTGCTTTCTGGCATGATATATGAAATATCGTCCCATGGATGGCGGTAAAGTCCTTGCTTCAAGCGCGATTGGTCCAAGTAATGTCCGATGAATCCGATGCTGCGGCCAAGAACAAAGAGTCCGTTCAGCGCACCGATTTCGATGGTTTCTTGAGCTTCGGCGGTGGTGAACATTCCACTTTGACGGAGGATGTCGACGAAAATTACACCAATTGCACCATCGACGTTGAGAATCAAGTTGGGCTTCTTGGCGGTGGTGATCTTCTCGACCTCCAATGCGAACTCAAGCAATGGTGTTTCTTGAGTAAATTCGTTTTTGTTGAGAGCAAAGCGCTTGAGAATTTCGACACGCTTGTCAGGATTGTTGATCTGGAAAAAAAACATATTTATAAAACTGGTGAGTGTAAAAAGAATATTAACTTACACTCTTGACACGATGTCCAATTCCCATGATATGTTTGCCCTTCTTTCTCATTTCATTGACGAATTGCATTGGCGACCATCCATTGTCCACCGCTTCGGAGAATTGGCGAGCAGCACCATCGAGAGCTCCACCAAAACGATCACCCTGTAAAAAAGGAAATTAATTCCATTTTCTGATAGGGAAAACATACAATTGTTAGTAATCCAGAGGTTAGTGATGAGATAAGATCTTTTCCAGCACGAGCACAGACGATTGTATTGTGTGCACCAGAAACCGCTGGTCCATGATCGGCAGTCAACATAAGACAAATTTCAATGAATTTGTTGGCATATGCTGGGAGACGTTTCTGTAAACCAAACAATTATTCTTGATATTCGTTTATTTTAAATTAATACTAACCTGGAACCATAAAAGTCCAAGAACTCCTCCAATTCCCAAATCGCTTTCCAACACTTTGGTAATTGGAACACCGGCATAGTTTAGCTCCTCTCCACGTTCATCACAAATCGACGTCATGAATGATGCTGGTTTGCGAATGAGACCCAACTCTCTGGCCCAAGCATAATCCATTGGAACAGCTGGTGGTGGAATTTCTGGTTGTGGGACAATGACTCCGCTTTGCACCAATGAGTCGTATGTTTGGCGGATTTTGTTGCCAAGATCGTCGAAGGAATCCGGAACAATAGCACCGGCAGCACGAAGAGCAGCATTCTTGCAAGCAGCAGTTTCACCTTGTGAGTTGGCTGATGCTCCGGCATGACCAAATTGAACATCAGAAGTGATGTGATCGGCACATGTTCCAATACACCATCCTACCAATGGCTTGGAGATGAGCTTCTTCTTGAGCATATCAACAATTTTGTATTCTTCAGCGCCACCAACTTCACCAAGCAAAACAATCATTTTGACACGATCATCAGCTTGATATCTTGCGATATGTTCGGTGTAGGTGCTTCCTGGATATCTATCACCACCAATGGCGATTCCTTCGAACACACCATTTGTGTTTTGCGAGATGATGTTGTTGAGTTCGTTGGACATTCCTCCGGAGCGTGAAACGTAGGCAACACTTCCTGGACGATAGAGTTTTGATGCAAGGATGTTATCCATCATTCCTCCAGTGTTGCCAATTTTGAAGCATCCTGGTTTGATTCCTCCGACAGTGGCAGGTCCAATCAATGTGACTCCTCTGGTTTGAGCAACCTTGAGAAGTTTTCTTGTTTGGTTCTCTGGAACTCCTTCGGCAATGATGGCAATGACTTTGATTTGTGGGAATTCCAATGCTTCCAAGACAGTTTCATAAACTGATCTCATTGAAGCAAAGGTAACCATGATAGACGCATCTGGATGTGTTGCAAATGCTTTGGCCATTGATTTGTATGCTGGGATGAGGATTTCCTTTTGTCCGAAGTAATACTTTTGTTTGTTGTCTCCAGTGAATGGATATGTTGAAGCAACAACTGATGGTGAGTCTCTACGGCAAACGTAGTCGAAGTCGAGCATTCCCTGGAAAAATACAATCAATTGTTAGGAAGCAAATTTTCCATACACATCATACCTGGATTGCTTTAGCTTGTTGTCCCCAAATGATCGCTTTGGTGTCATTTTCGAACAATCCGCGGAAAGATGCTTCTTTGAGTGGGTTAGTAGTTGGTACTGAAGTCGGAGCTGGTGATGATGGTTGTCGCTCGGTTCCTGCGGTGTTGCGTTCCGGGCTCAACAAAAACTGACCAGTCGTTTTCGGCTCTTTTGGGAGTGATGGGAGTGGGTGAAGTCCGAGAGCGGCTCCAACAATTGCTGTCATATGCGTCTCCGGTCCGAAAACATGAATTGGCAATTCGAGTTTGCTGGCTGCGTCTTTGATGCATCGAAGTCCTTCTTGGTAGTTTGGACCTCCACGACGAACATACACGGTTACTTTATGTTCCTTCAACTTGGTGATGAAGGTTTCGAAAGCTTTGACGATTCCCTGAAAACAGAACATTAACTATATGTTTCTTCACTTTATTTTTTCATTGGCTAGTTTGATATAGACCAGAACGTACTCCGAATGTCTTGGCAACGTTGGTGAAGTTGGCGATTGATCCACCAATGATGAGCACTTTGCCATCTTCTCTTGGTGGTCCTTCGGTCATCACAGAAAGAATTGTTTTGGCGTATTCGAATGTTTGCGCTTCCGACGGGTCTCCTGAGTATTCACCATAGTTGGCAAGTTCGTTTGCACCACCCAAGTCGCAAACAGTGTCACTGAAAAAATTTAGTTCATTATTCCTTTTTGCATATGTCTTATGATACTCACGTGAAGACAACTGATGCTCCTCCACCAGCCACCATTGTCCAAACTCGGCCATTTCTGTTGAGAATGGTCAACTTGAGTGACGCTCCGGTTTTCGCATCCATATCGGAAATGTATTGTTCCTCCGATGTCAGATCTCGACCGAATGGTGCAGGAAATTCAACTGGTTGTGGTGTTGAGTATTGGGTGAGTCGACTCTTCCACTTGTCGGCGCAAAGGAAATTGGCAGTTTCGTCCAATTTTGCAGCCAAGTCAAGGATGTGGATTTTGTTGTTAACAAACACGAATGGGTTGATTTCCAAATATGTGAAGTGCAATTCCTTGTAGCCTCTGTAGAGTTCACTGATGAACTTTTTGACAATTTCGAAATTTGGGAGACCAGCTCCAATCAATTTGGCCAATTGTTCATCTGTTGGTGTCATTGCATTATTGTCAGTTTGGACGGGAATTCGAAGACTTCTCGCTTTTGTCTCAACATCTCCAATGTCGACACCTCCTTGTTCGTAGAACATGATGACATCTTCTTCTCTTGTGCTGTAGATGGCAATATACATCTCGTCTTTTTCGGTGTGAGCGCAGAAGGGTTCGACAATGAATGTGTGGAGTCGGCCATGTGATTTGTCGACTTGAATTACGCTGTCGGCACGTGTTTTGAACCATGCAGCAAGCTCTTCCGGAGTGCCAATCTTCACCAAACCCATCTTACCACGACGTTTGATCAATTGATCCGGCTTGATAACACCTTTCTGAAAATATAATTTATTATTTGGCCGGGAAGGTGATGATGATGGTGATGTACCTGAGCTTGTTGAAGCCAGTCATATTTAGCAGCAATTTTTTGGAAGTCGTCGCCACTTTTTACATGGAAAGCGTGGGGCGCATACACAATCCCACTCTCCTCAAGAAATTTATACAAAACTTCTTTTCCAGACAATTCGCTAACTGCTTTGGCTGACATTTTTACCTGAAATAAAAAATAATTGAAATAGATAGATAAAGAAACAGAGAAACAAGAAAAATGAGAAAAAAAAAAGTGAACGCTCAGACAGCAGAGAAGGATATGGAAAAATGTAAACAACTTTCGAACATTTATACACTCTTTTTTTTCTCTATGCACAAAAAAGTTGGCGCCTATTTTGCGAATAATATCAGTCAATTGGAAGGGCACTAAATTTTTTTTTCTTCGTGGTTTTTGTTCTCTTTAGAAATTGGAGCCTCCGAAGTGAGAAAATGGAGGAAAACACGTGGGCTGGTTCAAAAGAATAAGGAAAGAAAGAAGAAAAAGAAGAGTCAGCAATTGAATATTCTCCAAAAAATGCTGACTTCGTAGCTTTTTTCTTTATTTGATTTCTCGACTTGGTACTACTTGCACGTGAATTACTTGCAAATATGGTACGATTACACGTGAACAACATGATAAATGGCGCCACTTGAGAATACAATATGGCCATGCTTATTTTTTGTTTTCTTGATAAGAAAACATTTTCGAAAATCAATAGTCCACAAGAAAAAACGAGGCATCAACAATGAGGTCATGGCCAGGAAAGAAAGTAGAAAAGCAAGAGTAGGAAGACAGTAACGAAGACTGACTGGATGAATGAATGATGCAACTGGCTCTCTCCCTCCCCCTCGATCAAACAACAAACAAACATTTAAAAAAAAAAAACAAAAAAGGTCAGGTCAAAAAAACAGAAAGAACAAAAAAATTGTGTTGCAGAAAAAAGTTGTGTGTTACGCGCAAACATGAAAAAGTTTGTGGGTCTGTTCGAATATTTTTGTGTGTGTGTGTGTGTGTGCGGATGAATAATTTTTTTTTGAAAAAAAGAAACATTTTTTTATGAAAACAAGAGAGAAAAAAGAAATAGAGCAGAAATATCTTGGGAATTCAGAGAGATAACATCGGAGAAAAAAAAGAACAAGTAAACATGTTACAAAGATGGATATCAGGACAAGCCGAACAAACTTTTTTTTGTAGAAAACGCGAAAAAAATAAATTAAATGAATATCGAGAAATTTTTACAAATACAATTGAGAAAAAGAACAAAAGAAATTTCTCGCTTTATTCGAATTGAATTGAAATAATTTGAAAAAATCAAATAATTTAGAATTGTGTTTGAAAATGATGCAAATAAATATTTCGAAAGATATGTGTTTTTTGGTATTATGAAAAAAAAACAAAATTGGTGAAAGTTTAGAATTTAGAAAAACAAAAATATTGAATAATTTGAGAGATTGTTAAACGCAAAAACTTTATTTTTTCTACGAAAATAGTTTTTTTATATGAATGTGTTGTTAATAAAGCCAATTTCCAGTTGTTTGGAAAAGCAAGAGGATGTGCTTTTCAAGGTGACCGAGTTGAAATCAGGTGACAATATGAAATTTCGGTTCAAATCCAAGATTTTCATGATTCATAGAAAAATTGTGGCAAAATATACAAATTTGGGTTTCTTTGTTTCTAATATTGTTTCACACCCATCCGAAGAAAACCTATTTCAAGTAGAATTGCGAAAATTATGGTTGTGATTTGTGATTTCCGCCAAATAACAATATAACATTGTCATAAATCAAAAGTTCTAAATAGTAGACGAATTTTTCAAGGTTTTTAGGAAGCGTATATCGAATGTCCAAATGCCTATGAATGAATGACACCTGAACATGAAATTTCTTGTCAGACATGATGTTTTTTTTTGAGATGTGAAGGGTGAATTTTTGTGATTTGTGAACAAAAAATCTCAACGTCCTTATGAGTAGTATTTTGAAGTATTCAACGATGATATCTACTTTCTCTAAGAAAGCTTCCTATCCAAATACCGAAAAATTGTTCCAAAGTGAAGATTTAATACAGAAGATTTTCAAAGATGCGTAGGAGGTGTACAATGACAACAATGTGTAACATTTTTCAGATTTAAACTTTGTTTTCTGCTATTCAGAAACGGTATGACATTTTTGAAAACTATGAGTGTTTGAATCGAATAGTATTTTTTTGTAGTTTTTCACTACAATCTCAAAGAAAAGAAAACGTTTTCGAGTGTAGGTCTATTACTCGGAACTTTTTTCCGTTGAGTATAAAATGACATTTTTTTGTATTTTTGCTGGTACAATGACGTTTTCAACAAACTTCATTTGATACAAGCTGATATTTTTGAAATTATGTCAAGCATTTTCGAACTCGAACTTGAAACTTGAAACTTCCTGGGAAAATATATAATTTTGTTTACAAAATTACATATCAGTAATGAAACTGTTGAGAAAATTTCTTTTGTTTTGAAAAGCAACTTTGTTTTGAAACAACGAATAAACATTTTCAAATTTCTACATTATTGAATTTTGTTCCTATAATTCAATTCCATGCGAAAAAAACATCTCACATTTTTTGTAAACAAAAACCGTCAGAATTGTGGCTGATGATACATGGAAGAAATTTTACATGTTTCACTTAATTGTTTTTGTTCAATCGGGAAGAGAGAAGAACTAAAAACCTAGAATATTTGTACGCGGGAAGTAACACAGAGACAAAAGATTATGGTAAAAAAAAAATATATTTTTGCAGAATCAGAAACCAATGATACGTAATAGATTCGGTCACAGTTTCAGTCCATCTCCAGAAAAAATAAAATTCGTCCTTCGTAATAAATCACAATAAACCAAAATGTTTTTTTTTCACTCTTTTTAAAACGTTCCACAGACAGTTTACAACGTTTATCTGCAGAATGTATATATCAAAAGAAAAACACAAACTACAAGTTCATATGTTTATACTCAAAAAAAAACTTCTCTGGTTGTCGTTTTTCGGAAGCATGAGAAAAAGTGAGAAGAAAAAATCTGACACTTTTTCCTTAATTACTGGTTTGGAAAATTATTTGCTTATGAGCAAGGGGAGTTTTTTTTTCTAATGAAACACGCGATTTTGGACCTTGAAATGATGTCAAAATGTTGAGAGACTTATAGAAAAAATTTCAAAGTAGTTACGACACTTATTCTCAAACTGATCGGCACGCTGTATTTTAAAAAAAATTTGAAATTATTTGTTTCGATTTTCAAAGTCACAAATGTATCTTAATATGAAACAAAAAATTTGAAAAATGAAAAAAAAATCGAACTCGTTGCATAGAAAAAGACAAAAAACACCAAAACAAATAGAGCACGACAATCGCTCTAATGATTGATTCAACACAAATCTGAATGTTTTGGAGTTCTTGTAAAAATGAATGGGTTTTATTACAATCTCGGCACATATCACAAACCACTATAATATTTTTTCGCAATCCTACGTGAAATAGATGTTTATCGAAGCAGTGAAAGATCTGATAAGAGATCATTCTCTTTTGCTTCAAAACACTTACCTGCATTCAGAATGTTAAAAAAAAAATCAAATCTGAACATAAAGCACAAGATTGATCGGAAAAATCAAACGCTTCATCGAGAAACACGGGTTTTCAATGTTTGATGAAAGGAAACAGATTTATATTTTCAGGGATAGAAAACACAAGTATATTCTCCGTGATATCTTTCATGCCGTCTGATGGAATCAGTTGACCAGATTGCATTTGTCCGACCTGGTTCAACCAGCCAGCCCTCAATAAAACAAATCTGATAATTTTGAACAGTTTTTTTTGTCGTAAAACCGAATTTTGTTTCAACGGAAACAATCAAAAAAGTGAAGAAAACGTTTGTTTTTAGGTTCTAACACCAAAAGATCATCTTGAAAATGGTATTCCTGCAGAACCAAACCAACCATCATTCAATATGTAATTTTTAACCATCTATGTAATAGATAAATCATATAATATCATCATTTTCAGAAAATTTTCGAAAAAATAAAAGTTATTCGAAAAGATTAATGTTGAGATGTGTTTTTGACAGCAGTACAATATTAATTAAATTTCACATCACACAAATGTATGCTAATTGTTTAAAAATCCATGTTTTGAACCTAAATATCAAATGGAGTGTTTTTGACATCATGGAATGTAATTGAGATGAACCTTTTCCAAGGAATATACCAAACCCAACTTCCTGAATTCGATATATACGTAATTCGTCATTAATCGTATTCCCCATTAAGAAACCCGATTGCATTCGCAGCTCATCATCCGAAAACTAACTTGCATTGTTTCGTTTTTTTTTGAGGTCCAAAGGGCGTGTTCACCTCCAAGAAAATACTCATTTCGTTCTTAAATGACCACAAATTGGTTTTTTCTTACTTTCTTTCTTTCGGGTCTCTATTTATTTTTGTTTTTTGAAATGCATTAATGTTTTTTTTCTCTCCACAAAGCACAAATAACCTTTTTCAACTTCTTTTCCTGCTCAAAAAATTTGCATGCTGATTTATTGAAAAGCAACAAGAAAGCTGAAGGAGAAGGAAGAAGAATTGAAAAAATGCTTCAAAATCAAATCTGACTTTTGCGAATTTAATCTATTGTCCTACTACGCTTCGTTTTTCTCGTTTTTTCTTATCCCAGGTTAAATCTCTCTTGCTCGTATTTTGAATTTCTCACGCTAACACTTTTCAAACACACCTACAGTATCCAAAAACCTCCCAGCTTTTCGTGTTCCATAACTTCTAATGAACCGACTACTTTTTTCCAGAACCTCTTCTTTCAAGAAAAGAAGAACACAATTGAAAAGTGCAGTTTTTCCCATTTTCGCGTGTTGGAAATAGCTGTTTCCCGTTTTTTCCATTATTTTTTTGGTCATATGTGGTATAGAAGTTCGATTGAATATGTTTGAATAACCTAACCAAATTTTCTCAAGAATATGGAATTTCATATTATGCTCTAAAAAAATACTGCATACATCTATAAAAGGGCGTTTCTTCGGCCAAAATTTTATTTCTTCATTTTTCTTAAATTTTGGGATAGGTTCTCTTCAAAAACAGCATATTTTTGAAATGAGGTCGAATTTAAAATATTCAGGATTGTGCAGTAATGTGAATAAGTTTTACTGAAAGTCATTGTTGTTGACTAACTCTGGTCGTAGAAAAATGATTACTCATTTTCCAAGAAAACAGATGAAAAATTTCCCTTGTAGAGATATAACTTCTGGTATTCTCATTTTTCGATCAACGCAATTTTACAATAAAAAAAAATCCACAGTGATTTCAACTTCATAATCCTTGATTCAGAAAGAAATAATGCACATTTTTGTTTTATATTTTTTTTTCAATCTTACTATTCCAGTCAATTCCTTCAACTGGCTTAGTCTCTTGCGGGACTAGTGTCTTTTAAAAATTTAGGATGAACCCATACCCTTATTTTTTTCCAATTTCTCTTGTGTCATATCTTGGTCTACTCCTTTGGTTTATTTATGTGTTTTTTTACGCGGTTCCCCTGAATAAATAAATATATATATATATGTGCAGAAACTTTCGATGAAGGTTCACATCTAGATGGTAGTTCAGCCGATATATCTGAAAATCAATTAATAACCAGGTGAAATTTAAAACTATAAAAACCAGCTCGAATCCTGAAAATAATCGTTCTTTCCAACAGTTATTAGTTTTCTGTCTTATTGTCTGCGCAACAATTTTGATACTGAATCTGTTTTCTCGACTTTTCAGATTATCATAATGTTACTTTTGAATTTTTGAGGTGTTTGATTTTTGGAAGTTCAAATGAACGTTTGGCAAAGTTACGAAATTTCTCACTCTATTTTTTTAATTCCCGAAAATTTCTCAAGCGTACTGAAAATTCATAGATCGTCGTATTTTGAGAAATTTGAAAAGGAATCACTACTGAAATGCAACAGAAAAAATTGAATTTGATCCTCTTCTGACTGATTTCTCGTTTTCCGGCGCTTTCAAACTGAAAATCCTATTTTCTTTTTTTTCTCGTAAAAAAAACCCTCTTTTCATTGTTTCTTCGAATGTTTTTTTCGCTGCAGTATGTTTTCATGTGCCTAAATTATAGTTGGAATATGAGATGGAACAGTGAGCACATCGGAAAAAATAAGAAAAACACTTAATTTGTTACAGAACAAGAAATATAGCAATGTCGGAAGGGTATTTTCATAATTTTTTTTTCTTCATATTTCTACTCATTTTCTCTGTTCCATATTTGCTTTTCTCAACCTCCTCTGTTTCTGAATCATTACCCGATTAAATTTCCAGTGTCTTTGTTTTATTATATTTCCTTTAATCCAGTTAGTAAAGGACATAAAAAACATACATCCATCTTTTATACTAGAACCTTTTTTTAAGAAGAAGATTTATGTTCTATATTTTTTGGCTTTTTCAGGCACTTGAATTATTCTTCTGTTCAATAAAACAATGGTCTTATAAATGGGGTGTTGTGTTTCTTCGGATCATGATTCGGCGAGTCAACGTCTTCATCCTCAACAACATCAACATGGAGGACAGTTTTTGGATATTCACGAATCACGGAAACGTAGACAATCGTTAGTAACATTTGGAGGACTTTTACTCAAACTTGAAGGGTTCAAAGATTACATTATTCCTTAAGATTTTTCAGCTCTTACTACTTTTTATCCTGTCTAATAGAAAAAATGTGCGCTTCGACTCCGAGAAATTACTAATTGTGCAGTAGTTCCAGACTTTCTGTGAATATCATTGTGATTTTGTTGAAAAGTCGAAAATTGTAACCGCGGCCCATGAAAATGATTGATTCTTGTACCTACTTTTTCTCAACTCCATTTTAAACTCTAGCCGAGATTTTCAGCTCGATGGGTGTTGGGATGGGTATTGCTATGATGATGCAACAAGCTGGTGCAATAGCAGGAGCACCACCCGCTCCTGACGCAGGTGTCATTCAATCACAAATACGAAAAGCTAAGGTATACATGAATCTTCGTATCGAACGAAATAATTCAATTCTCCCTGATTCCAGGCTGAAGGTCGTACAGTGACAATGGTCAATGGCGCGCTTTATTTTGATTATCAGCTCGTTGCACGAATACCTCCTCATTATGATATAAGATTGTGAAGTTTTAATATTCCTTATTTATCATGTATTTCAAAACATATATTCTCTCATCCCATTTGTATTTTTTCCAGCATAATTAAAAATAAATATTTCATAATGCGTTGATCATTCACTCTTAGAGAAAAATCTTGCAAAAAACGTTCAGAAATATGAGAAACCCTAAGTCAAGGTGGATAAACATAATTGTAAAGTACTTTAAGGACAAAGATTGACAGTTTCCTTCCGGTATTTAGTTTGATTCAAATCTCAAAACATTTGGCAGACCAGTCTGAAGATGTCAAAACCTCAACAACAAAAAAACGTTTAGATCATCAAAAATCATGGTACTCGAAAAAGTAATAATTTTGGTCTCGTATAAACACTTTGGGAAACAATTCGTTGGAAATTTTGCTGAGGTTCCGAAATCTCGTCGAGTTATAACGCTAACCTTGTTCTCTTCAGAATATATGCTTTCAAAAATTTAGTCAAATTTAAATCTGTGTGAATCGAAACAAATGACGTTCACAAAATAAATTTTAAAAATTGTTTCAATGAGTGCAAATACTCCCGCAGTCGAGAGGATGTTCCTAATCAAGTTTAAGGTTAAAAATTAACGAACTTAGGGTTGTTCTAAGTTCAAACGATTTTCGGATATTTTATTCAACTAGAACGCTGAAAAACAAATAGATGAAATAGTAAATTTTGTTTCTGCTTATTGAATTTATAAAAAAAATCATCAAGCGTCGATTGTTTCGTTGTCAAGCACTCTGCCAGTTGGAATAATCATTTGCTTCGGACCATTGTTTCTAATTGTGACATTTCCACGGATTGTGACATTTTTTTCAAAGGAAACATCTCCAACAACCGTCAAACTTTGAGCGTTTCTCAAATTTGGAACGTGTGGCATTCTGTCGTCTTTGAGTTGGATCTGAATTAAACTTACAAATTTTTTTCCAACGAAAAAATATTTTTGTATTTGAAACTTACCTTTGAATAAAAACTTCCCAAATCAATTGCTGGAACGGTGGGAGCTTTCAGTTCTAGTGTATAATCATCTGTTAGTGAAAATAAATCCGACGACATGATGACTAAATCTTCAACACGTTTCACTGGCCGGAATCTGTCACGTGTAACATGCATACCTAAACTATGAACATTAATGAGATGTAATTTTTTCCAACTAACAATAAGCTTTTTTGAAGTTTTTGATACTACCACCAATAGAAGTTTCGAGTTGGATAACATCTTTCCCTCTAACTTTTTTATGATTCACAATAATCTCACTTCGAATTCCTGGCATTTGTCGTTTGATAGCCTTCAAGTTTACCCAAATATTATTAGTGTTAAAAATCCTGAAAATATTTCAATTTTCCCAGAATAATTCAGCAGAATTACAGACTTGAAAACTTTGGTCGAGCAGAAATCATCCAAATGATCTTTTGGAACTTGGGGCATTTCCAAATGCATAAGTTGACCATTTATCTCAATGAGAGTTCCGCCTTTAATATCATTCTGGGTTTTTGGGGTACATTCCATTATGTAGTCCAGATCATGATCAAGCATGAATTGAGCAATTGATAGATCGAGAGTTGCTCCAGTATTGTCAATGTTTGATACAAAAATCACTTCTTTTCCTAAAAATAATAAATATTGAACAACTAATTATCCATAAGTGGAAGTACCTTGTTCAAGAAGTCGATCCAATGTACCTGTGTTCACTAGCGACTCGTAAATATTACCATGACCAGGAGGACACCACCTACAAAAATGAATAGGTAAAAAATTATTTTCAGAATTTCGCTCATCGAAAAAAGGTGCGACTATTCAATTAATAATCGGCATAGGGATTTTCAAAATTCTATAGTCAGAGAAAATATAATTGACGTTCGAAAAAGAAAAAAATGGGTTCAAAATGCGAATAATTATTTTTAAAAATAAAGTCAAGTTCCTTCTAACTTTTTTTTTGAAAACTCATTTGAAAATCGAAGTTTAAAAACTGTAAGAAGGTGCAGCAAAATGGCATATTATCTATTTTGTGTAGAAGATTTTGTAAACGAGATATTCTAAAATTAAATTTTGAATAACTTACGCATCATCTCCCCATTCAGCATCTTCGACCGGCAAAAGTGTATCCTTACTTATCCTGGGACATTTGGATTGCTCAAAAGTAATGACATCATCAATGTTTTTTGTTTTCAGTTTTTCCAATGTCATTTGTTGGGTGTAAAATGAGTTCATCAAATACATTGGAATATTAGCATTATGCTTTGCGTTGAGGTGCTAAATTTAAAGTTGTTTTAAAATACAATTCATCATATTCACTCACTTTATGTTGTTCTATACTGAAATCCAAGAATGACAAATTATCACGTAGTACAATGAAAGATTTGGCTTCATTACATCCCATAGTTGTTCCAAGGCCTCCATTTAACTTGATCACAACAACCTTTTCCAGAACATCATTTCTAGAAACAAAAAATGGGGTTTAAATAAGCTAATAGTAAATACAAACCTGCTTGGATCGAAGGGTGAGATATCGCTAGAATTACGTTGTACTTCTGGTGCAATATGTTTCCAAGAATTCCAATCAATATGTGCGTCTTCATCAAGAAACTGGTGATAGAGAGATGTGAAAATAGCGCCATCCTTGATGTCTTTTTCAGTTTTATTATGCTTATCATAGAAACTTTGAAGTTTTTGATAGAGCTGAGAGTGATCTTCTGATGGCATCTTGACAAAAATAGGTACTATTGAAAAACTAATGATATAGTATTATTTGCAAAACAAATTTGAAGAACAAAACTAAAGGAAGAAGGATAAGGTAAAGGACAACTGAATGGTCAAGGTCAACATAATATTTTTATGTGTGTGGGTGTTCATTTTTTTGGAAGAAAAAAGAAAATGAAGAAAATTTATTGTTTTAGTATTATCGAACTGACAAACAAAAATTTGTTTGTAAGTCGAAACTCTAGAAAAAGTTTGAAAATCGTGAGAGAATTATCACTCACGTCAGAAAAAATTGAAACCAATAGAATTTATAGACAGCCACTGAACATAGACACAGAAGACGTTTGTGAAACACTTACAGCAAATTTTTTTTAAACGAAGACAGTTGCGATACCTTTTTGCATGTTCAAAAAAATAATAAAAAAGCAGTTTTTGAAAATTTTAAACCCGGTCTAAGTTTTCAAATTGTTTGGAAAAAATGTGAAAACGCTTGTCTTCGTGATATATATCTGTGAAATGCCTCATTGAAACCTTCTTGGGTACAACGATTCCTGTAACTAATTTCTATGTCATTTGAATGTATACTATTTTTGTAAATGATAGCCAATTCAACTAAGAATAATAAGTGGTGGTTTTTAAGACGTTTGTTCTCCCATATTTTTAATGTGAACTAATTAGGTAGACGAACCATATCATGCTACTCACAGAAACTCATTGTTTAAATCAGAAATTTTATAACAAACAGACATCTTCTGGTTCAAAAAATGTGTTTTAGGCCATAGTTTCAATTTTTCAAAAGATTTGTCAGTTTATCTTTTTTCAGTGTACAAAAGCATAAATCTGCTGGACTTTGGTTTTGATCCTTGAACATTATGCGATGGACCCTAAAATTGGGATCTTTTTAATAAATTGGAACCCAAAACAATTTTTCGCCAAACAGATTGCTGCGATTTGGAAGCGAAAAAATATCCTTCAATTTTTTTCGACAGTCTGAAAAGGTTTAACCAAGAAAATTCAGTTTGTTTGTATTCAAGTTTTTTTTTTAATTTTTAAGTCCAATTCTAAACCCAACAGTATGCTTGTCATTTTTTTTTCTAAATTCGTCTCTTAACTGACAGATGTCAACAAAAAAACAAATTTATGACCTATTTTACTTCCGCTGAAAAAACCTATTTGTCATCTTTGTACCCGATTGATGTTTTACCGACAAACTAAATAAATGTCATCATCATCATACTTCTAACATGTCATCGTTCTAGAAAAATGTTTCTCTTTGAACATTTATTGTCATGTCATTCACTTTGTATTCCGAATGTTATCGTAAACTTTTTTTGCTGTCTGTCAACCTCTCTAATCTACAAAATAAATATAGCACTCTACGCGACCATATTTGTATAATTCCCTATATAGAAGTTCTCCATCTCAACAATATATATACATATTCACATTTTTCTTCCCTGAAATATCCAGAAGCAATGAATATATGCATATCTATAGTGACTAAGCAAACGAAATATTGCGAAATATTCCACCACAACATATTTCGCAATCCCAATTATCAAGCCTTTTTCCTATTCTCTCAAACATCTTCTTTTTCTCTTTTTTCCCGCTCACATTCAGTGTCTTTGTTATCTCTTCTATGAGTCATCGCATATTCTTCTCAAATACCAGAAGAAAAAAAACATTCACATAATGTCTCCCCTCTGATGGAAGGGTCGCTTCTAAACAAAAACATAGTGTGTAAAAAGCGGAGGGTGGTCTGACTCACACATAATGTTGCCCTCTATTTCGCAATAGTTGTTGGCGAAAAATGGGCGGGTAGTTTCCTTGGAGTTTTTTTGTATACACACACACTGTGGGTTTTCGAAAATATATGTAAGTATACGTTGACTTAGTTTTGTTTTTCATTCATTTCCATCATCTTTCATCACATTGTGAAAGATTTTAGTCTGAGCAAAAATAGTTTTTTTATTGGGTATTACATGATGAAAACATTTTACTTTTTTTTCATAAACGACACATTGGAATTGATATCAGGTTAATAGAATTTATTTGTATGAAAATGGAAATTGTTTGTATGATCAATAGTAACAAAACCTAAAAATATTTCAATTGTTCTAGTGTTGTTATTGTGAATCTCAAACCCACCCACTACACCACCTGTTCCACATGACGTCATTCGTCATACATATTTATAATCCTTTGTGCTGTATGATTTATTGTTCATTTATAAAAAACCAATCTTTGATTCTAAAACCTCATTGTTTTTTTTTGTTGAATATGTAATTAGATACTTGTGTGCTGGATGACGTCATGCGACGCATTTTTTGGCATGCACACAAAATATAGTGACAAAAAAACAGCCAATATTTTGATAAGAGTGTCGCATTTCAATTTTAGTCATACAATCCACCCATACCTCTCGTGATTCATCAGTCAGTCAACATTGAAAAAAAAAACCAACACACACAGTTTTATTTTTTTTTCCTCTTCGGTCACACACACAACACTCCGGGGCGCGTGCTGTTTGGTCGGGGTCTTTTCTTGTCTGCCTTACTCAATTTTTTTGTTGTTCTTTTTCTCTCTTTTTATTTTCCCTGGTCGCCCGCGCCCTCCTCTTCATTCTTTCTCTAGAACATTCGAAACCAATCGCCTCGCGTTTTTGCCTCAAGAATCGATTTTTCCCATTTATTTATCATCATTTTTCCAGAATTCACATGTTTCGTTGCGAAAGCTCAGATTTTACTGATTTGAGAAAAATGCCACCACCAGAAAATCCGCAAAACCCTTCGACTTCAATCGGATTCGGACGACAGGTAATTTTTTTTTTAATTTTTGGACAATCAATCATATGAATATTGATTACAGGACTCATTGGCTGTTGCCGCTTCATTGCAAGAACGTGATCGAGCCGAATCAATGGTCGATTTTATGGAAACCGAATTAGATTTGGAAAACTATCTTGCTTGCTTTAACGTGAGTTTTTTTTAAATTTGAATTAAAAATACATGAATATTTTTTACAGGAGCTCGATGTTCCTATAGATGAGGTTGATTTGAATGACGGTGAACTGACCAAAGTCAGATTATTGTACGACGATGCTCAGTTTTGTCAGGACAACAATCCATTCATGAACCATTCACAATATGAATCAGTGCCACAACACACATACCAACCATACAACAGGACGACCGAACTATATCACCCTGATGTCGATATACCTACTCAAAATGGCTGCTTTGACAATAAATTGGAACCTGGTTAGTTGATAAAAATCTAACTAAAAATAAATAATTGAAACGGTTATATTTTCAGAAATCAAAGAAGAAAATGTAGTCGTTCTACCATCTGCTAAGAAATCTACCCGACCTATCAAAAAACCACAACACTTTGATTATGACATGAAAGGTTCGGAAGATTGGGATGACTCTGCCAGCAACAGTAGCAGCGATTCGAGCGATGGATCAACTTCAACTCCACCCAAAAAGAATAATCCAAAGAAATCAACAAACTTTGGTTATACACCACAAACTAAGGCGAGAAAATATAAGCTCAAAGCTGAAACCGAAAAGGTAATTTGATTTGGATAAATTTGGAATTTAAACAATAATGTTTACAGGCGGAACCAACATACAAAATAAAACGAGCTCGAAATAATGATGCTGTCAGAAAGAGTCGTTCAAAAGCCAAGGAGATTCAAAAAAAGAAAGATGCAGAATACGACAAAATGCGAGCAAGAATTGCCGAATTGGAAGGTCTTCTGGAAGCTGAAAAGAATGCTCGACAACGAGATCGTGAAACGATCCAACGGTTGCTTGAAAAAAATTGAGCCGCATTTTGAATCTGAATATTCTGGTCGACCCATCAATTATGATCTCTAACAACAAGCTTCTCCGAGATATTTTATTTAATTTTTGTCATTCCACACAAAATTTTGCATCTTCCCCCACAGTCCCATGTCACTTGTGATACCCTTTTCATTTATCCGCCCAACAATATTTTTGTTCTGTACTAATTTACCGGTGTTTGTTTTTTGGCTTTTAAAGACTTATACCTGTTAGCCAGCTTTATCGATTCTATCTATTACATATTCTATAAGACCAGTTAATAAATTATCGCTATTTGTACTTGTTTTGATTTTGAAAATTCTGTATATACAATTTCATTACTATTATTCAATTTCGAACTCTTAGACGGTTGAAATTATAATATCATCCATAGTGATCACAAAATTTTTTTTTTTCATAAAACAATGTTAACGGAGAAAATATTGGCACTCGATTAATGTAATTCTGATTTTCCGATTTATTGTGTTGGGAATGAGGTGTTGACATTCTCGGAATTTCCGATAATAAAAACAGCAAATTATAAAATTACAGTAACCCCATGAGAATTATTTGCATCTGCCTACTAAGACTTCCAATAGAAAAAAACAACTGCTTCTTTTGATCAAAAATGGGGGTTAGAGAAATAGAATTTTTTTCAAAAACGCTTCATAAAGTTTGTTCTAGTTGAAATATTGTTCTCAGTGCAATCCACCATCTATTCAGATTGAAATTTCATATCTCTCAAATTTTAAACTTGGACAATCAAATACTTCAAAACATTGCGGGTTAAACATCTTCTCCGAATGTTGAATATGAGATTAACATTTGGGATGACGAGACATTTCAAGAATTGTTTTCCTGGATCGACCAAATGTCTTCTGTAAAATGAAGAATTTGCCAGCTTTTCCTATTTCTGGAAATTTGCAACCGTTGTATTTTTCTGTCGTCCTTTATGAACAAAAAAGACATGATTTCTTTTTTTTTTAATTTACAAATAATAAAATTTATTGGAAACAAATGGAGCGAACCATTAAAATTATTAATAAAAGTCACTAGGCAATAAAAATGTCCTGTTTCACGAAAAAATATTTTCTCATACCCTTATGAAAAAATTTTAGTATTGACATAGAGATTCATTAAAATTACTTCCAAAAAAGTTTGTTTACTTCACCAGCTTTTCGACTTGGTACCTCAATTATTTTAACATGTATTGATGTGCTGACACGTACTAGGTGTCTTACTTATCAACCATATAATAATAAAAAACACGTCATCATCGAAATCATCATCGTCGATTATCATAAAATTGCTTAGCAGTAAAAAATTTGTATGGTCGAATAAAATCATCAAATAAATTTCAGTGGTTGTGAGGGAATTTTTTAAAATTTAACTGAATTATGAATGTTTATGTAGAAAACAAAACAAAAGAGTACATCACAATCCACGTTCTGTTTCCACTAAAAACTACTAACGAACCCTAGAAAGTTTGTGCTATGATCTTTGATGATTATCGAAAAAGTAAGATTTGGATGTATATTGGATGGACAAGAGATCTGCTTCTTCCTGTTGAGGATGTTATTTTATTTTTGCTTTTCATGGCAAAACAAGTACGGCTGGTCAAAGATAAAAATCTTGGGTATTCAGTAATATAATTCAAATAATTTTTTCCATTTTATTTATCGCAACAAAATATTGCAATTTTTTAATTGTACCATCATGTCAAAAGTTCATCAAAAAATTATAGTTATGTTCATCTCGACAGTTAATGAGAGGTGTTCTAATACTCTAAAATATTTTGAAGCTCATTCTCTCAGTTTCTCATTGATGCTTTATTAAAGAAAAAAATACCTTTATGGCAATTATGTGGTTTCAAACTTTTTCTCAATAGTCTCCGTCAAAATGGATGTCCATGAACCGAACCAGATGACTGAAAAATTTCTTTGCAACTGGCCGGTTCAATATGAAACGAACCTGTTCATATTTATTCCAAGTGTTTCTGAATCGGACCAGAGAATCGGAAATGACCAGAACCGAAAAAAAACGAAATCCTTGTTTCCTTCTTTTCTGGTCTAGTCCGTTTTAACTAAACCCTTGAGTTGTTTGGTCCTATTCAGAAGCATCCATTTTGGTGGGAAGTATTGAGAAAAAGCTTGACATAAACATAATTACTAAAAACGTGACTTTTGTCTCTACCAGAAAATAAATGAGAAATTCAGAGAGAATTCACTTAAAAACATTGTAGAGTATAAGAATGTATTTTTTTCCTGCCCGAATGAACCGAACTAAGATAGTGATGAAATTCTAACTTGATTGTACCATTTTTAAAATGGGGTTGGTGATTTCAAAAAAAAATTGGAAACTTTCCACCTGAGAGACGTTTAAAGTTTCCAAATGTCTTACTTTGAAAGTTTTTTTTCTCAAAAAATAATGCAAAATGCAAAAATTTCTTCGAGGGTTATACCTAAAAAATATGAGGTTTTTTTTAAAAAGCATCTTGCCAACTCATCGTATCTACCTTTAATGCCGAAAAATCTTAAATTTTAGAACAAATTTATTTTTGAGATAATAGTAAAACTTTGAAAATGTAAAGAATGGCTCAAAAAAAACCTCAATAAGAGTTTTTTTTTCTAATTTTCCGTTGTTTTCAGGATTGATGAGAATTGCTTTAATAACTTTTCTGCTAAATATTGAGGCAAATTCGTCGACTTCGAGCCATTCTAGACACTTTTTAAAGTTAACTCTATTTTCAGAGAAAATCCTAAAATCCGAACATTCCAGGAAAATCTAGAAAAAATTTTTATCAACCTGAAAGAGCATAATGAAAAATTCAAAATTTTCAGTTTTTTATTTTTTTTAGATAAAGTCCCATAAAAACTGGAGCATGTTCTTGATTACTCTGTGCACGACTGTTTTTTTTCAGAAAATGAACCTTTCTCATACGTTTTTTGAGACAGTTTTCAACCAATCAAAATTTTTCATGCTTTCATGTTCTCCAAAGGTTCGAAACATTGTTTTTGTTTTTTTTTCTCAACTTAATTGAAAAGAGGGAAAATGAATCATTTTTTATTTACAATGTAATAATAATAATAAATAGCACCACTCGTCGCAAAACATCACATCATGACAAATATTTTTTGCCATACAAAAGAGCTTTTTGCTCAAAAGCAGCTGAATTAATATGTCCATCGATTTCGTAGAACGGATTCATCGAATGCTTGATATACGTTTCATACATTTCTTGAAAGAATTGTTTGATTCCTTCATCAGCTCGTTGAGTGTGTAGCATGATGAATCTGATACGACTTGCTGTCACAAATGCTGACACATACCATTCGTTGAACTTATCAACCATCTGTAATAAAAAAAATCACGTCATGATCAAAATCATCATCATCGTTTATTATCATAAAACTGCTTATCAGTAATAGAAATTGAAGTGTCAACAACATACCTTCAAATACATTTGAGTAGTTGTGAGGGCATATTCATCGACAATATCAAGAGCAGCATGTCCAATGTAGTGATTGAGATGTCTTAAAAATCATTGTCATAGTCATAAAAAATTCTGGTTTTTTGATTTTAGTTAGTTTTGTGATTCGGATACAAAAAAAACTATATCAAAAATAAAAATAAATTTAAAACCACTCCTATAATCAAAATGTAGCGGGTTCGAAACATTTGGTGAAGTAATTTTTGGTGTTGTTTTCGTTCTTTAAAAAAAATACACGACTTATCAATTTCATAAACTTTCAATAAGATTGTCAAAAAATCACAACAAGGCGACCCGGCTTCCGTTGCGCCGGTTTTGAATTATGAAAAAGAGCAGATGAATCTCGGTGACACGAATTTCATGAAGTTCTGTTCTACAACTTCACGCTAAGGTATCAAGTAACATTGTTAAATCATTAGTTGGATTGGGAACAACCATGAATAGTTCTCAACAAACAATAGGAAGCGCCCTATGTTCTTGTGAAAAACGTTAAGTTTGAAATCAAAAAGTACCCATCATGAAATACTTTTAATCTTTCCGAAACTCACCTAGTATCAGCATTATCTTTAGATTTCTTCTCACTGTTCGGAAAATCCATTTCAAAAATTGGCTGATCGTAGTGACCGATGATGGCAAAGTAAAACTCCTTGGTTGTCATCTGGAAAACAAATAGTTTTAGAACTTATTGACTCTTGAAAATAAACAACGATATTGATTTTCCTAAAACTGTTTTGAATAAACAAAACATACTTATACGACAATTATGAGGAGGGCAAAGTTCCTCAATCGTTTGACAAAACACAATATTATACGGTATATCAAAAGGATGTAAAACAACCTTATTATCTCGATCAAGACATAAATTTCTTCTGGAAACTTCATTTGACAAAAAATCTATGGTAAATACCGGTGAAAAACTTCAAAAATGTGAGTGGGGGTAAATATAAAAATATTTGGGGAAAGGGGATTTGTGAAACAAAACTAGATGAAAAACCGTAATTATATAACACAATAAGAACTTTGATATGATTTGGAGGGGAAAATGGATTAATTATTGTTAATAGTTTAGTTAATATTTGGTGGTGAGTTGGAGCCTGATGGCTCAAAACGAGTCCGACGATTTTGGTTTGGACGATCATTTGGACGACGAGCATCACCTCTTTGATCATAGTAACGGCGATCACGCACTGGTGGACGATTGATTGGGTCGAAACGGCTGACACGCTCTCCTTTCGGTCCAACACGTTCCAATGGAGAACGCTTTCCCATTGCATCACTACGCATTTGATGCGCAAGTGGTGGGGACATTTTCCGAGCCTGTTGTCTAGCTTTTTTGCGAAGTATCTCATTTCTCTGAAACAAAACAGTTTAACATGAGCCGAAAATATTTTTTTTTTCAAAACTTACTTGTTCTACATCATGAGCATACTTGCAACTATCGCCACGATTACATCCATCAGCTTTGTATACAAAATATGTACATGGTACTTCAAAGCCGAATCCTCCTTGTACATACGGGTTACCACGAATCTGAAAAAAAAACAACTTAGTATTCATAAATGTTTGTATAGTAACTTACTCTGAGTTTTACTCCATCCTGTTGATATTCAGTATGACCTGAATCTCCATTTGTTGGATTTGCAACTATTGGTTGATTTTGTCCAGAAGGAGCATATTGTTGGTTTTGATGTTGGTTAGTATTTGAATTTCCATTAAATGGAGGTGAGAATCTTGTTGTGCGCATTCCAGACCTCGCATTTTGTTGTCTTCCATGCTGATTAGTATTCGAAACTCCATGAGATTGTGGAGGGGAGTTTCGTGAATTGAATTGTCCACGATAAGCATATTCTTGCTGTGGGTGATGATTATTTTGGTATTGATTGATAATTTGTTGGTTTGATGGACCAGAGTTATTATGATTTTGCTGTTGATTGTTATCAGCGTAAACTCTTCCAACATAATACGTTGATTGCATTTCAGAAGTGGAAGGAGTTACTTCCTCAATTTGTTGTCCAACTGGATCTCCATATGCCTGAAAAAACCATTTATGAAACCGAATTGATATTCGGAACAGAAGTGAAGATTTATTGGGATCCTCAGTCGGATATTTAAAAAAAAAACATACCTTTTGAGCGGCAGCTTTTGAACTCAAAAGCGATTTGGCGACGCTGGACAACGAACCGATAAGACTACTAAGACTTTTCGAAGCTGTCTCATTAGTTTTGTCTGCAGTTCCAAAAGATGTTGTGGCATAATATTCAGTGACTGGTGGTTCGCTCAACTGAACAATTTCAATTTTCGACTCCGAAATCGATGATTGTTCAACAGCCATAGACTCTTCAACTGGAGATGGTGTGTATCTCGGAAATGTGTTCATTTGCTCTTGGCTGATATCAAGCGCCGATGTGTTTTCTACTTGTTTTCTTCCTGGCAACGGCAAATCTCTAATCAAACTTCCACGTGCAGTGGAAATGTGGTTGAGAGGAATACGCGGTGGTACATGTCTACCAAGAGCTTCAGCAGCTTGTCGTGCAAGTTCCGGATCATCTTCGAGTTCCACAATGCTGAAAAAAATGAAGATAATTTTTGATTTCACCCAAACAAAATAATTGCTTACCCGAAAATTGGTCCAGTCATAATTCCTTTGTCATGAATACGTTGTCTTTCAATGATAGCTGTTTCTGACACTGATTGACACGTTTTTCTTTCTGGACTATGACATTTCACTAATCTCAGCGGTGGTGTATCCGATTCCATTAGTTTTCGTCTTCTCTGCTCAGCATCTCTGGCCTCATCATCAGAAGCTGGTTGTCCGTTTCTGACAGAAGGAATTTCTTGTATCGCAACTAGAGGAAGTCCACTTTCATCAGAGAAGTTTACACTTCGACGAGTTTTTGATCTCGCCAATCGATCTTTCAGAAGTATCGACTTTCCTGGTGACTGAAATAATAAAAATTGATTTATATTTTCTGAAACATTCTGGCTTACCATGAGGAGTAGCTCAGCCACTGATTTGATGAGTTTTCCGTCTTTTCTCTCGTCATACTTGTCCAATCCTTCATACTTTGTTCCTTTCAAGTTGTATCTATCTGGGATCGGCTTTCGTTTTCTGATTCTGAGACCAGGTTTTGTTGGAGTATAGCGTTCGGGCGAAGAGGAACCTGAAATGTTGATTTATATATTATTTTTGAACATTTTTATTTTTTTCAAAATGTTTTTTGCCAAAGGATTAAAGTTTTAGAGTTTTAACTTTGTGAGAATTTACATGTAACTGATTTCAATAATCGTTTTCTTGTGTTTTTGCCAAAGTGTTAGACTTGTCAAGTAACGTAGTGAGAACATGTAACTGTTTTCAATTATCCATTTTGTTATCGTTATCCCGCGACAAAATGGAGTTTTCTGAATGACAAGTAGACGTATCACAAAAACATGAAGTGAAATGCTTCTTTTCCACAATATTTCAGTCTACGAATATGTTCGAATATATTGATATTCTGCAGAAAATTATCCAATGAAACGCATCCATCACATTTCCGCACATCATCGAGATTTCGAGTAGTCGTCACTTGTGAAATCGATAATCCGTACCTGAGAACAAACCTTATACCTCAAAGAAGCCGAATTAAACAACAATTGTGGAATTTTTCGTAGCTGGAGAATAGGACAAATGACGCCAAAGTGCCTTGAATTTGGTAAAATGTGCTTCCAAGAGGAAAATGTATACTTAGACAAACATATATGACGTGAAAAATAGACGCTTTGTGATCATTTGTGATTCGAAGTTTCACAAAATTTCCGGTTTTCAACCAAGTTTTTTATGGAATGAAACTCAAGATAAAACGCAGTAGTTTTCGATTTCGAAACTTGGCTGAAGATTCATGATTCCGTGAAAATTGAGATGTCAACATTTCTAGAACCTTCGAACAGTTAGTATTTGTTTCCGGAATTTTGCTAATTTTCTGTAGCTTGAGAAGTGTAATTTTGAAATTCGGTGAAGAACTGCCATATTCAGATAATTTTCAATCACCGAAGTCATATTTTCCTGTAATTTTGACATACGACAATACAAAGACAAACATATAGCTAAAAATGTATTGATATAAATCAATAACTCGTTCATTCTATATACGGTTTCATTTTTTCTGAAATTTTTCTTGACCGATTCCGGGAGGAGAACAGTGATGTAACACAAACTCCCTGTCGAAATGTAACCATCCTGTCGCAAGATAACCAGTTTTGTGATACAATTAAAATCATACTTTAAAACACTTTGGCTCTTCTAAAAATATATTTTTTAACCCTTTGGCAATTTAAACACAGTCGTAATGTCGATTTACCTGAAAATGTTATACATATATTAATCGATATTTGGTTTAGGTGTTTGTTCTTACCTCCTGCAAGTGATGTTGCTGGTGACGCGGTTACTGATGATGCGGCAGAAGCAGCTCGAGAAGCCGGTGATTGATACGGAGTGTACTCAAGAGCTGAAAATGAATACATCAGTTTTTTTTTATTATCAATTATGATCGAAACTTACTACAATCTCCTTGTGCGGTTGGTGTGTATGGGGTCTTCGATGCTGCTGGGAATGGAAATTCGAAATCTGTAATTGATGGTTCCATTGTGTGCACTCTGAAAAAAGTTTAATAAGTTTAAATATCGAAAAATCGAAAAAAAAGAAGTTATGCGAGTATGTAAAATCAATAAATAAATATGTTTCGTAGCAATAGTTGCGGAAAAGAAGAAAGAGATAGACCGCGTTGCACAGCCGCAGTGCAGAGAAGCAGAGTATGTTTGTTGATGGTTTTTTGATGGTTTGGCGGACAAAAACAAAAATGCAACTTTTTGATGGAGATTCAAAAATGATTACAGTCGATTATTTTAAAACTCCGGAGAAATCCTAAAAATACACGGGAAAGATAGAAAAGCTGAGTCAAGATGCCGCAAAAAATTTATCGAAATACGGATGAAATCAGATTGCAGGCAACCCTTATAAACATGCTTTTTCACATGCCATGAATTCTGAAAGTCGAAAATGTATCGATTTTATATAATTTTGTTTGATTTTTGATATTATTGCACTATCAAAAGAATTTTTAAATCGGATTTGGAATGTGTCCAATCAATATGATACATTGAAATTACAAACTAGTTACTTGTTTTTTTTTAATGAGTGAAAAACGCTGGGAAGCCGAGATTTCATTTGCTACACAAATTCTTTAGCATTTCGTCGTTTCTAATTGAAATTCCCCAAAAAATCACAAAACAAGCTGTTTATTGCTTGGAAAGGACTATTCACAACTCGAAAATAAATAATAAATCTATTTTTGCAATCAAAATGTTGCAAAGTAGAAGAAAAATGAAACAAAACAAAGGAAAAACTGGTTTGGAGTGATGAATGAATGATGACAAAAAAATCTTCTCAAAAAGACGCGTGGCCGAGAAAAAAAATTAGCATTAGAGCGCACGTTCCCCACTCGGCCGTCCCTGTGAGGAAGGAATCAATATGTCTCTCCTCTCCTCGCTTTCGTTGTGTGTATTTTTCTCTGCCGTCTTCGTGTGTCTGCACTATTTCGTTTTTGTTTTTCTTTTTTCGAGAGGAGAAATTTACCAAGAAATTAGACAATATTCAAACTAATTGGAGGTTAGTAACCATGAAAGGAATGAATATATGGAGATTTGTATTGAACATGTACATTTTACATATTACTTAGGCTGTTTGTTAACAGCCAATTTGAACGAAATTGAAGAGATAGATGAACATTTTTGCATGAAAAATGAATAGTTATTGAAAGAAATATTTTCTCGAACGAGCAAAGATTTCGAAAATACACATATACTGACTTCATATAAAACATATATGTATTTTAACTTGATTATGTGAATTATATCAATCTCTCAATATAAAACAAAAATCAAGAAAAAAAAACAGTTTTTTCCAGCAACATAATCATTGAAAAAACTATTTTCGTTACAGTTCAAAAAATAAAAAATGTAAACGAGGAGGTAGCAACAACAACTTGTGAGAATGAGAGTAATGAATGTGGACTGTGTAAGGGTGGTCGACATTTTTTGGTGTGAAGAGGCGGTCAAAAATTTCGGAAAGTTCCCGAGTGTTGATGTGAGCGGGTAAGTGTGTTCACGTTCCCATACACTCTTGGGAACTTTTTTTGCTTTTAATAACAAAGATAGGAAAAAATATCGATGAAGATGGGAGAAACTACAGTTTAACTTCAACATAAGGTTTTCTGATAGAAGTCAAGAAACGAAGTCGAAGTTAGAATTATTGCAATAACCAATCAATCACAAAAATAGACGTCATTCTCAGAAATATTTTGACTACAAAACAATTGAACCATTTTTTTGTGAAACAAGAATTTTGTTCTGTGGAATGTTTCAAGAAAAACTTTGAAACTCATTAAAAGGCTCCGCCATAAATGTGTCATTATATGGTTTTCTAAGGAGAAACTGATTTGATAGCAATATCAACAGAAAAATGTTTCGTGAAAACGGAATTTTTTTTGAATGTATATTAGAAGGTTTTGGTAGAGATCAATATTTGAAAACCTATAAGAACAACTAACTCTCAGAAAACAGAAGAAACGTAACTAATTTAGCTTGAACAGGTGAATTCGAAACAAAAAAAATTGAACACGATTGACTTTATGTTGACTGGTTTGGTTTCGCCATTAAAAATGCAACATAAACATTTAAAAAAAACTATTTAACAAAACCATCACAAATAGATATATGAGTAATTCAACGAACAGTGTATCTATCAATTTGAAAACTAAAAAAATAGTCAACATAGGAATAAATGTAAATTTTTTTCGTGTCAGTGTAACTGAACAAGAAATGATCAATAAAAACATATAAAACGTTGACATCCATAAAAAATAATAAAACATATTCCAGACGGAATGCTTCAAAAACATTTTTGTATTCTTTTTCACACGAAAGAATGCCTGTTTTTTTTTCTGTGATTAATAACTCCTTGTCGCGTATTCGTTAGATCAAAAAACTAAATCACAAGTTCTCAATTTCATCAAAACATTTTTGGTTATGAAAGAGTTCTTATTTTGAGCACTAAAACCATCACCAACAAATAACTTCTGAAAATAGGCGTGTAGTGAAAAAATGTAATACAGAAATTGTATCATCAGCGATTTTGTCATTGTTTTGTTGCCAAACAGCGCTACTCTAATGTAACAAAATTTTGGACAATGATAAATATGAAACAGTGGATGTATGGTATATTGTACACCAAATGCTACTACTCCGCAGTGTGCAATAATTTTTGTCTTCCAGTAATTACTTTTTCAAAACTTCACCACTGCTCCCTAACATCAAGATCGGTGCTTCCAACTTGTCCCTATTTTAATTTTCCTGACTTTCTTATTCTTATTTCTGAGATTTTCCAGTACACGGTTCAACATTTAATGTACATCCGGTTCATCACTAAGTTGCTTCACTATAATTTTCTTTTAGTGAAGATCATAAGAAATATAAAACAATGACCATTTTGTTTTTGTAACTTTAAATACAATTATAAATGAAACAGAATCTTCTCATGAAAATTTGCAAAAGTGCAAATCTCAATATAAATTTGAATCATTATCTGCCTCTGAAACGCATTTGTATTGAGTATTGAATCAATTAGCCTAATTAGATAGGCCTATTCATCAACTTTTTGCACTTTGTATCAATTGTTCGTATGAATGAAACTTTTAAATTAAATTTTTGAAAAGATTATTCCTTCATTAGTTGAAAACCATTCTCTACGGTTCGATTTTTTTTTTGAATTGAACCATTTACGCTTGACTCGTTTTGGAGTACGCTATAAATTTTTTAGTGATTTTTCGGATTTCGAAACATTTTCTTTCAATTTTCGATTATACTTTGAATTAAATTTTGCTCTGTCATCGGCTTCATTATCCTAATTTAGAACTTGTATATAAAATAATTTCAATAAAATATACTACACTAAATGAGTAAATTTTTTGGGTTGGTTGTATTTTTTTGAGACCAGCCGGTGTGTTCCTACTGATTCTATTTACTACTAAATTCAAAGCTATTCTCTTAATTTGAATAAAATTAGATATTATGAACAAAAATCATCGTTCAACAACTTTTTTGTGAGTACCAATTATTATTTGAATTTTTTAAAAACTAATGGAATTTGTTATTGGTTCTTGCTTCTGGTAGCACTTGAAAAACTCTAAAACTTTGAGTGGAACTTCATATTTTTATAAGACAACGATAATTGCAGGCAGAGTTTCTCAATATAAGGAAAACTTTAAGAACTAGTTAAGGGTCAGTTCAAATAATAAGTAGTATATAATCTAGTTGTCACCAAATGTCATATACTAATATTTCACCCAAATCACCAAATTATTCATTAAACATTGTTTCACTATTTTACATAGAGCTGTTCCCATATTATGTATAATATATTGTTTGGAGTAATTTTTTTTAGCATTTTTCATTGTGAGAGTTAGTTAAGAAACGCTGAAAAATAAATTGTTGCGATGAACAGTCAATAACTTTTTCTTTCCCGATACATATTTCCGGATGTCAATATGGTTCAATATCTATTTTGCATGTTCTTTCCTATAACTGTGAAACGCATTGTATATGGTAATATTTCGTGATCGCTTCATTACTTTATTGTTCATTTTTTATTTGTATTTGTTGATTGAATGCGTTGGATACTAAAAGTACCGAGAAACATTGCATATGAATGACAAAACAAAACATTACTTGAACACAGGGCTTAAGGAAGTCGAACCCGAGAATGAATTCATCGCATATTGAAATCCAAATCTCAATCAGTTTCTTTTAAAACAGAGCCAATCCCAAAAAAAAAACACGTTCTATTAGCGAAAAATTTTCTCGAATGTTTCATTCCAGTGATGTTTAGTGATATACAACTTTACACCTTGTGACAGTGTTCGTGACTTGAGTGAATAATCCATCAGTACTAAAGTCTTTCACATAGTTCAGAGACTTTTTATCCAATACAACTCACCGATTGTTCAGATTAATGGAACCATATTCCTCATTCTTTATATCAGCGAACTTATATTCCTTGTCGTAAGATACATACATAGATTGATCAAAAGTTTTCTTTGCAAAAAAAAGAAGATTTATCTGGACGTCAAAATTGTGCTCTCTAAAAAAAAATCATCTCCATCAGTTTCATTTCAACGCACACACAATATTATTTTTTTCATTTTTTATTACAAAAAGTCTCTAAAAGCTCGTTTACAGACAAAATATTCAAAATAAACTTTGAAATACTATATTTTCATTATCTTTTTTTTTGCATTTTTCACAACGTTTGAGATAATTTTTTCGAAAAGTAGCATTGAAAGAAAATGTCATTCAGAAACATTAATCATGTACTGGTCACCGTCCCACTTGCATTATTTGCATTCATTGGTTTCAATGAATACTTTTTGTATATTAAAAAAAAACCTCTTGGGTTTTTCCAGAGTTTTCAATGATCATCAATATTTTTCTACATATTTTTATATATCACGTTCTCACTTTGTTCCATAGTGCACAAAAATGTCCAGATTTTTCACTGGCTTTAGGAGTCAAAAAGTTTTTTTGAACGGTGTCTCTGAACTAGTAATAAATGACACACAATTTCCAAAAAAAAACGTTTTTGTTTCTTTTTTTCTCTAATTGTCATATCTGATCAATAAAATCCAACAGGTGATGTCTGAATAAAAAATATCGTTTCGTTTATGCCATTACTCTTTTCACAGTGGGCATCGAATCATTACTTTTCATCTTCGGTGTAGTGGTAACGCGTTAGGTCGCGAGGTCACAAGGCCTTTTACATCGTGAGTTCGAACCCCCATTACGTTTTGCCACCTATATCCGATAAGTATGATTTTCGGAAAAAAAATTGTCGTTTCTAGAGAAATGTCACAAAAAAATGACCCTAAAAAATGTCCCCTGAAGTGTCCCTTGGAAATGAACATAAAGGGCAACCCTTATGACTGATTCGAATGTTCGGGAATGTTTAGAAGTAGGGATGCACTTTGAACGATGCAGAATTAAACGGCGAATAAGATGATTCTCATGAAAAATCATGAGATTCCGAAAAACTAAATAAAACCAAGAAAAACGCCGAAGAGATATTTTCTTTAGAGTTTATTTTTTGTTTCTATCTAAAAAATTTGAAGCTATCGCCCGAAATAAATTTGTGCAGTTGCGGAGATTACATTTAAATTATCAGTAATTGTAAGTGTAAACTTTTCTCTCTCAAAAATCCCTACTTCAAACTACCATTCTTTTTTACAATTTAGACTTAGTTAGCTTTGAAGAAGGTTTGAAACCTTTCAATAGATCAGCAAGTAGGCCATCTGTGCCTGATTGCTTCAGTTGTCCCGTTGAACTTCTAACATTCTCTGCACCAATTCTTTTCTTACAAAATTTTCTTTGTAAGGCTAAGGTTTAGTGAACGCTTGACATGTGAATATGTATACTTTTTCTGACCTAAGGTCATTTTAAACAAATTGGTTAAATGCAATCGTGAAAAATCATTTCAGAGTAAGCCATGAGATGAATTGAACAGAGCTCAAGTGTTTTCAGCAGGCTTTTGATTTAAACTGTCAAAAAACGGTTTTAGTTTTTAGTTTTTAGTTCCTGAAATGAACAATAATGTCTTCAACCTTCTCGAGTCTTTTTTAGAATGTAGAGCGCGTGTTAATGAACACCTCTCGTGAATCCGCTCAACCCCATCTAATTGCAAATCTCTAGTTGGTATAGCGCACTCTGATTGTGAATGTTTGGACATATCATTACTGGACCCTAATAACGTTTCTCCATTCTTAAATATCAACCTTTTGGCGCGACTTCATCATTTATTTCAATGCCCTAACTATTAATTCCTCCTTTCTCGTATTAGTTTCCAAACGAGCATTCCCCTCATCCCGATCTTTTGACACTGCGGCATATAACGAATCCCGCTGAAAACAAAAAACATCATATTTCAGCTGATAAGCATCTCCAAAAAAAACTTACTAAGTAAGGAACCAATGGACGACGTTTATGTTGCTTGTTGTTGTGTTCGAGTGTGCATACCGCGCAGATGCCCACGGCCTTCAAATCAAGCTTTCCCTTGTGACAAGTGACACGCATTTGCATTCTGAAAAAAAAAAACTTTGATTATCTTTATCTGTCAAAAAATGGTAAAAAAAACTCACCTATGCTCACTATTCATCTTCGGACATGATAGGCATTTAAGCCCTTTTTCTCCAATCGAGCTCTTTTGGCACTAGGTTCTCGTCCATTCTCCTCTTTCTCGCGCTGATGTTCTTTCAATGACCAAGGGTTTCAAAACTTTTGTCTGAAAATTCGAACTGCATATCTTAATCTATGTGGAATTTGCACATACCGTTTGAAAAAGGTGATTCCTCTCGTTCAGTTGTTTCTTTACAAACAAGACAGATCCCTTTCTCAATGGACGAACTGAAAAAAAAATGTTTACATATATAATAAATTATGATAATTTTTCACTCACTCCTTTGCAGCACAATCTTCACAATAAAAGTGTTTGCAATTTTTCATGCACCAGAGACATTGGAGCATAATGGGCACTTGGACGAATCCATTCCGAACTCATAGATGTGACGCCAGCCAGCAACACACAAAACATGGCAAACAGCCAAACATCTAAAATATAGGCTACTCATTTGAATGAAGAAAGTATTGTTTCAATATAGTTTATCTAATATGATAATCGCTTTAGATAATGTAAAAAAATAAAACTTCGGTGACGTGGGGAACCAAACGAGAGACCCAATGTCGTTAAGTTATCAAACGCGCACTTTAGCCAGTCACCCATCTGTTAATTTTTTGCGTCGTTTTTCATTGTGCGGAAATGAAGTGATCCCTTCTAGCGTAATTTTTACTAGAAAATGAATAGAATGGTAGTTCTAGTGGACGGTGAAACAACTTATTTAATGTCTACCAAAACAAGAAGAATACGTCTATAAGTCATTGTGTGTGTGTGTCAAAAAAAATGGTATGGGAGCTATTCGGAAAGCTGATGAAATAAGAAAAAAAATGAGGAGGGAATACAAGAAAACAATCATTTTATAAACATAAAAAATATAACTTACTTTATTAAAAATATTACTGTAGTTTAGATACAGTTACATGTTTGAATAATGAATGAAAATTCTTCAACACATTTGGCAACGTGCGACGACGAGAGAAACGGCGAGTAAGAAAACAATATTTTAGACGCAGAGAAATGTAGCAGAGCATTATCATCATATGTATAATGATTCCCAAGCAGGCGTTTATTTCTCTGCTTCTCTTTTAACATTGAACGCTCCTATATGCGAACGTTTTCGAAACGAAAAACACAAAAACAAAGGGATTGTCAATTATAGTAGCGATTTTTAAATAATTCATGTATCATTTTCAGAACTGAAGATTTTGGGTGTTCGAGAAAAAAAAAGAAGAGTTTTTTATTCGGCCAGGTACAGTAGCGTGCATTAATATATACAAAACAGAAACCACGTTTCACGTGATTACACATCGTGTCGCGAACGCTGCTACGTACGCTTCTCTACTACGCCAAAACACAAGGAAAAAGAAAAGAAATAAAAAGAAACGACATTTCAAATTGCCTCCTCTTCCTCAACGGGTCTCGCCGCGCTTCTTTATGCGCCTTTAACGTCGCTACCGGCGGCCTCCCCCTTCTCTCTCCCAAATTTCTCAATTTCATTCTCTCCTAAATTCGTCCCAGAGATTGGTGAGCGCCTGCTCTCTCTCTCTTTTCCTTTGTTTTCAATGTTAATTTCACTTTAATTATTTAGATCCACTTTCAGTCGAACTCCTTGGAGTTCTCCCTATAAATCCTAAATTCTCTATTCGTTAAATTCTAAATTCTCCTCTTTCCTGATCCAAACGGTGCTTAGCGAGACTCGATCCTTTTCCAAGCCTTCCTGGCTTCTATAATCCTGATCCTGATCCAACAAATATTATCTTTCGGAGGACTGTTGAGTCTGGACTCCTCACCTATTTTTGGACTTAAAATAACGATAATTTCAACTGTTTCTATTCAATAAACTCTTATTTTGTCCTATGTTGTGCTTGTTCCGTCGTCTTTCCCACTCAGCATGAGCGAGTCACTCATTCCTTCATGAACCTTCAACTCCATACCACTGAACCGCAAAATGATCCACATCCTTTGTGACGATTGTGAGCCACATCACCTAATTAGTGCGCTCTTACCTAGATGCCGCCACACATCGTGTGCTTCTTCGAATCAAAATCTGAAAATTTCCTAGCATTGTAGACGACCCCTGAAAACCCAGAAAAAATTTTGGCGTCGATTGAACCATTTTCGGCAGAGTTCCAGTTCCAGTCAGAAATGTGAGATTGTATATATTAATGCACGCTACTGTTATCAACAATAATTTTTGGGAGGTTTTATTTGGAACCATATTTCGTTTTTCATGTATATTTTTTGAAACAAAGTATTCTTGATTCATTAGTGACTCAGACCAGTCAACCTGAGCGTGTTTTTGGCGTGTCCAAATCCCAGTAAAACTCATGTCTTTCCAAGTTATCATTAAATCCCAACGAATAGTTTTTTAAATGCATTCATGGAGTTTCAACATGCTGAACACTGATATATTTTTTTCACATTATCTTCACACATTTTATTAGGAATTTTGTGTCCCCGTCGCACCCAAAGATTATCCGAAGATATTTCAAAAATGAGGTTTTTATCGAGATTTAGCTCTGTTCAAATATCCGGTTACATCTCTCTGAGTCTTTTTTGTATGGGACCTAGTTGACATTCGGGTTTAAGAATGGGGACTGTAATTTTCTAAAAGCGTACTGTAGTAGCTCACGGTACTGTAGTAGCTCTGATTGATTTGGTATTGTTAAAATCTTATTGATATATTGCTTGAAAATAAGTTATTGCTATGATTCTGAAGATAACAACTAATTCCCGACTTTTTAAAAATCACTTTTGATATTCGAAACGGCGCCCTAAATTAGGAAAATATATCGAAATGGGTGAGCACAGGATCAGATGTGAAACAATAACGACACATAATGTCTAACTCGGAAACTTCACTTCGAAGGGTTAGTTGGCTTGTTTGGTGTGTTTATGAAATTAACGCCATCATTCCCCAAGTTTTGACAAGTGAATAGGATTCCGATTTTTCTGAATGAGATACAGCTTATGTTATCTGATAAACCCTCCAAAATCTTTTTTTTTTCGTTTTTTTTATATACTGATTACAATTTTTAGCAACGATCTACCGTTTCATAAATGTTAAAAAATAATAATATGACAATTAGAGAAACAAAAACAGAATTATTTTTTTGGAAATTATGTGTTGTTGGCTAGTAGTGGGAACTGTTTAGAGGCTCCGTTCAAAAAATCGCCTCTCCCCCATTTTTTGCTGTTTTTACAAGCTACAATAGGGTAAAGTGGGACGCAGAATCGTTTAAAAGCATTTCCAGAAAAAAACCTTTTGACTCTTAAGGCCAAAAAATTGATTTTCAGCTCGAAAGAGATGGAAAACTCTACTCAGGAAAAGTCGTCTAATTTTGTTAGCAACATGAAAAAGGTGCGCCCGTCTACTGCTGTCAAAATGGATTTTAGAATTTGAAAAAATATTCTCGGAGACCAAAGTTACACGCATTTGAAAAATTTTGTTGTTTCTAATCAGCTATCCACACCAAAACAGCTATGCCGTTGTGTGTTGTGTCTCTTAGACTCTCTATTTTTTTCTCACCAATCTGTCAACTGTTATTTTCACAAGTTTTTTTGTTTTCGAAGAACCTATCAAAAAATACTTTCTATTTTGAATCACAATATCACATGATTTCAGAGACTTTGCTGCTTTTCGAAATGTATCCGAATAAACGTTTCAAATCTTCTTTGGCGGACCCGGCTCCTACAAAATACACTGACGACGCAGTTGAGGCAAAAAGAAAGGAACGCGAGATCCTTGAAAAAGATGCAAAATTGCATGAAGACGTAAGTTTATTTTTCAATGATCATCCCAAAAAACGTATTTTCTGTACCTAAAAAATCTGACCGGATAAAAATGATAATATTGAAGAAAGTTATAAAATTGACAACTTCGACGTTGTGAGTTGCATATTTTGTTTGACAACCAAACAAGAATATGAAAAAAACATAAAAATTAAGCAATAAAAAATCCTATATTCATAATTGAAATTATTTTTTGTTGTTCCACGTATTATCGTAATTTTCGAGTTTTTACAAACAGTGTCTCTTAAATTTTGGAACAAATTCATTTTTGAAATGATAGTACAACTTTAAAAATGTAAAGAATGGCTCAAAGACAACCTCAATAAGAGTTTTTTCTCTAATTGTCCGTTGTTTTCAGGATTGATGAGAATTGCTTTAATAACTTTTCTGCTAAATATTGAGGCAGATTCGTCGACTTCGAGCCATTCTAGACACTTTTTAAAGTCAACTCTATTTTCAGAGAAAATCCTAAAATCCGAACATTCCAGGAAAATCTAGAAACAATTTTATCAACCTGAAAGAGCATAATGAAAAATTCAAAATTTTCAGTTTGTTTATTTTTTTTAGATAAAGTCCCATAAAAACTGGAGCATGTTCTTGATTACTCTGTGCACAACTGTTTTTTTTTTCAGAAAATGGACCTTTCTCACGTTTTTTGAGACAGTTTTCAACCAATCAAAAATTCTTTCCGTATAAACGGTTTTCGAAGTGAATAAGAAAAGGCGTTTTTGTGTCATAGCTCATTTGACACAACTCTGTCTTGTCCCAATACAAATCCATTTAGGATTCCTTCAATCAATTTTTGTATAAAACAATCACGATGTTTGCAAATTTCAATAATCAAATTCATTCTCGTTTTATTGCAAGCCTTCATTTGGAATTATCATTGACATGAACAATTTTCAAAAATCAATTAAATTAATGAAAAGATATGTCTGGATGTTTGACTTCAAGGAAATCCAAATCTTCTTTCAAATAGGAGTTAACATATTAAAATAACTGCCAGATATTATTAAATCTAGCCTAAAAAATGTTTTTTTTTCTTGGAAGTTTCGAAAATTAAATTATTTCTTTTGTTTTACAAAATTTTTCCAATCGAACTGGGTTTTGTTTGCATGTTCCCGAAACAGTAAACTTTTCGTGTTAAAGAATGATAAGAAATACGTAAAAATATACATGTGAATTGAGCTTGAAAAATGCCTCCCCAAAAGTTACACCTTCCCTCTCTCTTTTTTTCCAAAGCGAAGTTTCTCATTGATTTTAATTTTTGGCCTCAATATGATAATCTCATTCTGTGTGTGTGTTTGCAGGTGTTTGTTTCTCTGAAACAAAATGCACCTCGCAATAAACTAATAGAAACAACTTATCTCTTTCTACTTTCATTTATTTCAGCGCACACTTCTCACGCGAGCGTATTTGCGAAGCGGTCGGCGTCTGTAAAATCTGCTGCTGGCTAACTAGCTTTCATGTACTCCACTATTTTTATTATTGAAAATTATTATTAACCATTTTTTAAACTTTTTTGCAAAACATTTTCCTTCTTACCTGAGTATATCAATTATTCTTGCAGTATTAAATTTTTGTTCTCGTTTTCGATAAATAGTGTTGCTTCATTTCTTTTAGATTTCTCATGGAAGTTTGGGAAAGTGCAAACCAGAAATGCGATTCATATAAATTTGAATCAGTATCTCCTTTTGAACGCATTTGTATTTAGTATTAAATCAATCAATTCAATTAATTAGGCCTAATCAACAACTTTTTTGCACTTCGCATCAACTGTTCGTATTAATGAAACTTTTGAATTAAATTTTTCTGAAGAAATTCATTCCTTGGTTGATTGAAAACTTTTTTCTACGGTTTTAATTTTTTGTTTATTATTCGAATATCTATCGTTGACGTGGCTTGAATCGTTTTGAAGTATGCTATGAACAATTAAGTGATTTCTCGGATTTTGAAAGAGAATCAGTTCCTAATTTTTAGTTTAATTTAATCATCTTGACAGATTCTATATTTTGGAAATTGTAGATTGTGAGATTCTAGCAAGAACAGACAATTGTATTTCAAAACTTTTGATAGATTTTAAAACATAATATTTGGTTTTTTATTTTGAAAACATACCAAGTAAATTTTGAAAACATACCAAGTAGCTAAGTGCTAAAAAATTTGGAATAAAGCTTTGCTGAAAACCAAACTTTTCGAACAAAAATCCCATATATTTCGGACTGTACTGGAAGTTCTCATTCATGTAATATCAACTTGCTCATTTTTTTTACTTCTCTCTTTAACTTTTAGTATATACAACCAAATATTACCAAGAAGATACATCAAATGTGCCCTGTCGCTTAGTAGAATGCATATGCCGTTGTGTGTTGTATCTTTTGAACTCTCTATTTTTTTCACCAATCTGTCAGTTATTTTCACAATTTTGAATTTTTGTTTTCGAAGAGCCTATCAAAAAATACATTCTATTTTGAATCACAATATCACATAATTTCAGAGACTTTGCTGCTTTTCAAAATGAATCCGAATAAACGTTTCAAGTCTTCTTTGGCGGACTCGGCCCCTACAAAATACACTGACGACGCAGTTCCCGAATACTATAAAAACGTGAGAAAACCATTTTATTTTTTCAAAGATTTCACGTGAAAATATCACGTTCAAAATCCTCGGCAATAATACAATCGGCGTTCGTCCGTATGTTAAAACTTCTGAAAATTTTATTGAATATAAAAAAGGATTTTCCAAGGTGTCTGCAAATTTTGGTTAAACATTATTTTGAAGCAAGATACTGATTTTTAAAATTTGCGTTGCGAATGTTATCGATTCTTCCTTTTTGTGGAGGAGAAGGAAGGTGGCAGACACTAGGTGCAATAATTATGTTTGGCACTGTTTAAATTGAAGAAGAAGAGTAATATTTCACCCCTCAATGAGGAAATAAAGATCTATGGAACAGTAAAAGAGTGTAACAGTGAAATTTCATAAATTCTAAAGTGAATTTCTATAGAGAGGCTTTCCGGCAAGATTTGAAAAGTTTCTTTGGGAATTGGACGAGGAATCAGTAGCTGATCAGAAGGTTAGTGGCTCTCAAGAACTCTTCGTTTTCAATATTATTTCATTTTCAGCGCGAAGAAAGGAGAAAGGAAAGAATGAAACACAGCTGTAACTGGTACTATAACGGAAAAGAAATGGTATTCAGAGACATTGAAGAAGAAGAAGAAAAAGCAAAAAGAGCCGTCAGTTTATTTGATATTGTTAGGAAAGAAAGAAAAAAACAGAAAATTTTTTTCGTACTTGGAAATTTCATGAGAACTTACTTTGATTCACAAAATTCTCAATTTTAACAATTTTAGTGAAAAAGTTCTGAAAAAGTTGAAACAACAAGTTTGATAAATTGAAAAAGTATACCATTAAAAACCTTGTATAAAACTAGGTTTAACGTGTTGCAGGCTATCAGGGCGGCAAAAAGAAAGGAACGTGAAATCCGTGAACAAGAAGCAGAATTGGATGAAGACGTAAGTTTATCTTTTAATGATCATCCCAAAAAACGTATTTTTTGTACCTAAAAAACTGAAGAAAGTTGGAAAATGGACAATTTCGAAGTCGTGAGTTCCATTTTGTTTAACAATCAAAGAAGCAAATGAAAGAACATGAAAATTAAGCTCTCAATTATCATAATGACTCAAACACTACAGAATTCACGAATTTTCCTTGAAGCTCATGGAATAAAAAATTCTATATATATATACATCAAAAATACTTTGAAGTTAAAAGAAAATGTTTCACTATTCAAAATCCAGAATTCTCATGGTTGAAAGTTTACTGTCATCAAAAAAAAAGTATTTCCAGAACTTTGAACCTCTCCCGAGCGGAGATGTCAAATCAGATGGAGAAGAAAATGACCAGAAGAACAAGGGCAACATTGCAGATATTGAAGAAAAAAGTTCGGAAATCGACAAGAAAGAAGTTGTGAGTTGAAGGTTTGGTTGAATGCCAAACAAAAATAGAAAAAAAGCCAAAAAAAAATTACAGAAAAGTATTTTCAGAACCAAGAAGCTCTTCCGATCAAGTGTGTCAAAATAGATGGAGCAGAAAACGACAACGAGAGAAAAGAAAAAACTGAAAACACTTCGAAAGTCGGAGATAGCGACATTGTGAGTTAAAAGTTTGGTTGTGAGTCAAATGAAATAACTGACTAACTTACTTACTTGGTTAGGTAAGTAAGTGAGTTATCACAAAATAAAAAAAAACCGCAACAATAAAATGAAGTCGGCCTCGAAATTCATAAAAAATCAAAATACTACAGAATTATCAAAATTTCCTGGAAAAAACTGTAAAGAAAATTAATATTCATATTCAATTCGAGGAAAGTGTGATTTACTTTTAAAATCGTAGAAATCTCATACTTCGAAAATTTCGTTCTCAAACTTCAGATGAACTACTCTTCATGAAAATTTCCCTAAGTTTCTTCAGGAAACTTAGGTACAGGAGTTTTGATACAGGAGTACAGGAGTCTGACAGGAGTTTTGAAAATCCTGAAAATCTCAAATAAAAACTTCGGAAGTTCATCAGAAAATGTTATTTGTGACAAGTGCTCTCACATATGTAATGAAAAAAAGTTATTTTTTTGAAGCTAACGTTCAAACACTGTACAGTGAACCTAAAAAAGTTCTCTGAAACAGTTATTTGTATTTCAAAGTATGTATATACATTACAGATTACGTCATCGGAGTCTATTGAAAATGTAAGCACTCTCGAACCAAACAATCCACAATCTTCTTCAAAAGTAAATTCATTTAAAAATATAATTTATAACAATCTTCAACTTTCAGGCCGCAAATCCGGTGGAACCAGCCCCACAAACCCGACGACCTAGAGACGAAACTTTGGATGTGAGTTAACAAATATTATTCAAAGAAAAACTGATAAATTTCAGAGATTGTGTGATTCGCCGCCAAAAGTTTACAAGGAGGGCGATAACACCGACAAACAAAGAGAGGGCGATATCACCGACGAATAAGTTGTGCAACAATTAGTATCAAGATCAGCAGATTTTAGTTCCATATTTTCACATTGATGTGTTATCTCTTTTTAATCAACATAGATTACAAATCCTTTATTTTATGTTAAATTGATCGAGATTTTTTTTAAATCTTCATTTTTCTGTTCTCAAAATTAGCAAGTACAATTTATTTCCACCGACCCCCACTTCACAAATCACAAATTTTAATCTATCTACAATTTTTTCTTTTTCAGTTGGTGTCAATGTAAAAAAAATGTTTTTTTTGTGTTTCTCCACCGATACTGTAAAATTGAATAATCGAAATCCTTTCTATAATATTTATGTTTAAATAAAATGAAGTGAAATTGATTCAAAATGCACTTTCCTTACATTTCCAACAAAAAAAAAACAAAGTTTAAGGTTCACAAGAGGAACAATTTACAATCAATTGAGTAAAAAATAGTAGAATGAAGTCATTCAGATGAACTGGTTAAAATGCACACCGATTTCAAATATTCAACATTTGAACGTTTTTTTTCCTTGCATAACTGCATTACCTCATAGCCGATGTCACATTATGCGTAATCAGTCGGAACGCGCTAATCACTACATCCCTTCCAGTCGATCAAACGCTGCTCTTACAAGAATAAGGATTTAAAAAAATCAAGAGTTTTTTATGATTTACGATCTTTGAAAAGATCTTGAAACGCTGAGAATATTCCGTAATAAGTTCTCGCGAAACGCCTTTGAGAAGCTCATGATTGAGCTCCAAAGTTTGAAATGAAAATCTTAATTTGCTTTCTCAAATTGCAACTTTAAGTCACAAAAAACGGTTCTTTAAAAAAAAAAAAATAAACCCTAGACCATCTGTTTTTGTCGGTCAAACACTGCCATTGGATCGGACTGTCTTTGGCGAGAAAAAACAACTCGCAAACCTTCATCAATTTTCCGAATCTAACTAATGAACAATAATATCCGAAGTGAAAAGAAAAGGTTTTTTTTTTCATAACTTGTTTGACACAACTCTGCTTCGTCCCAGCACACACCCATTGGGTTTCCTTCACTGAATTTTTTCTGTATGAAATAACCACGATGTTTGTGAAATTTCAATAATCGAATTCATTTTCATTTTTTTGCAAACCTTCATTTGAAACTATCGTTGACATAAACAAATTCCTGAAAATCAATCAAAATATGTAATAAAAAGCTGATAAAATTAGTAAGGAAAATTTATTCTCAAAACTACATTTTTTTTGAAAAAACTGTCACGTTCTGGGTTCCAACCGAAACAATGTTACCAAGTTAGTACTTTTATTTATAAGGATGTTTAACTTCATGGAAATCCAAGTCCTCTTTCAATGAATCAACATATTGAATTCACAATCAAATCCTTTTTTTTAAACTTTCATTTCTTTTTTACTGTTCCGTTTATTAAATTCTTTTCTTTATTTTTTTCAATTTTCTAAGCACCACAGTTGTCTTTTTTGTCATCAAGCAATGCACTTTTTTTTCTGTAGTTTCTTCCAACAGTTTTCAATTCGTACTGAACTTTGTTTTGCCGTATTTTTATTTTTAGGAAAAAAAAACAAGTAATTGTGACTGATTTTTTTTTGAAATTTCCAATTTCCTTAACTCACGATTGTTTTCTAAAAACAACTCACATTTTTGGCTGATGATAGCTTTGAAAAATGCCTCCTCAAAAGTTACACCTTCCCTCTCTCTTTTTTTTCCAAAGCGAAGTTTCTCATTGATTTTAATTTTTGGCCTATATATGATAATCTCATTCTGTGTGTGTGTTTGCAGGTGTTTGTTTCTCTGAAACAAAATGCACCTCGCAATAAACTAACAGAAACAACTTATCTCTTTCTACTTTTCAGCTTATACTTTTCACGCGAGCGTGTTTGCGAAGCGGTCGGCGTCTGTAAAATCTGCTGCTGGCTAACTAACCAAGCTGCTCCGCGGTTTTTTCTACGGATGTCGCCCAAAAAATTTAATGAAATGTTTTGAAATATTAATGTATTTGCATTTTATGTGTTTTGATCTTTTGGTCTTGCTTACTTACTTTCACATTCAGAAAAAAATAGTCACATATTTGGTTAATGACTTTGATGTTGATTCTTTTATCCCTTTAAATTCACACGCTTTGTCTTTTTTCAAAATGAAACTTTCTGTTTGATTTTCATTTTGGGTCTATATTTATGATAATCTCGTTCTGTGCAGGTGTTTTTTATCTGGCGTCTTTAAAATCCCTTTTATTGTTCAACCCACGTTTTTTAGAGTTCTAATCATAGATAAACTCTATTTCTAGAGACTCCCTTTTCGCTTTTGTTGGTGCTCTGAATGAGTGAACAATTCATTGGATTTTAGTAAAAAAAAAATGAAAACACTAACAAAAAATAATTTTTTTCCCAATCATCAAATCGGGAAAAGTGTGAGTGACCTTGTATTAAAGGCACCCTTTTACTAGGTGCCCTTATATTAGAGTGAATACGGTAACCTATGTAACTACGTATCAAACAGCTCATATTTAAATAAATCTGTTTTTTTCACCTGTGCGGTTTTCAGAAACATTATAAATAGTTTTTTCAAAACATTTCGAAGTTTTGACATTTTATCATAACGTAATATTTTCATCTGGAAAAGTGAAGCACTTTTAATGTTTGGTCATAGCACTTTTAATGTTTGGTCACGTCATTTTAGTTCATGGAAAATGCAATCGATCTTGAAGAAAACGTTGCACAAGCTTTAGAGTACATCTGTTTGAGGTGGTTTGGAAAATATAAATCAAAAACGAACTGATACATTTCAGGAATGGTTGAATTTACTTCCAGGAGTTGACAAAGAGGGCAAAGTCACCGTCGATTGCAATAAGGATGAGCTAAATTAGTATATACGTAACTGATTTACAACCGTCGTAGGATGAATAGGTTGAAACGGAGTAGACTCGTACATTTCACTATGTATTTAATTCTTTATCACAGTTTTTTTTTTCATTTTTTCGTAAGCCGTAATATGTATATCACCTACCCACCAAAATAACAGTTCGCCTTGATAGTATTTGGCGAAATTTGACAATATTTTATCATTGCGAAAACAAAACAAAATGTTGCTTCAGAAAATTCATATTCGCAGTAGAGCATATTGTTCGAAATTGATCCTCCTTATCCACCGGGGACATCATATTCTCACGTTTCATGTTTCACATGTTTACTTCAACAAGATTTCGTCCCCAGTTACTGGGCTTTAATAGTTCCCAACTATGGGTTTACCACGCATCTTTGTTTCATTCAATACATTGTGGACGGGTTTTCTAATACGAATGGCCGATCAACTTCAAGAAAGTCCGTGTTTTTTTTCCATGATGAATTGAAAGGGGAGGAGGGTACCATCTAAAAATGGTTATAGATGAGTTGGTCTTTCAAGACCAAGAATTTATTCTTGCATTTTGCATAATCTCAGAACCATTTCTATTTATTGAACGATACACTTTACGAAACACTTGGATTTTTTTTGCACTAGAGATAATACTTCTGATGAATTCAATTGAATTTTTTGATCTCTATCTTTCACTACTTTTTCGAAAAAAATAATCGCATTTTTTTAGTGAACAAAGTAATTATTGATAGGAAACAAATTGAGAAGTTAACAGAAAATTCAGTTCATGCTTAGGTCTTCTATCTGAGAACTGATAAATTCAAACACATGCACTTACAGAAAATATGATTGCATCGATGTTGATGACCAAAAAGAATTAGGAGACAAAACTGAATCAACAAAGAAAATTTGTATTTGTTTATCAATGCAAAGTTTTCTCCTATTTCAATACTGACTTACCGGTTGAAAATAAATACAAAGACTATAATAAAAGTGTTTTGTTTTTCTATGTAGGTTGGTAAAGGATACACGTTCTAGATCACGATAATAAAGTAATGGCTGAGTAATCAGAGCAAAAATTGATCTGCACCAAAGAACTTTTCTACCAAACTGAAAGCTACTCTTTTAGTTCGACGAAAAGTAGATATTCTGTACAAAAATCATTGTTCAATAACTTTTTCGGTGAGGAAAAACGTTTTTTTCCCCATTTCAAAATATGATTAGAAGAAAGTCAGTTCAAATATTAACTGGTATAGAATCTAGTTGTCACCAAATGTCATTTACTAATATTTCACCCAAATCACCAAATTATTCATTAAACATTGTTTCACTATTCTACATAGAGCTATTTCCATATTATGTATAATATATTGTTTGGCTCGTTGTTTCTTTTTTTTTGGCTTATAATATCTGAATGTAAAAGCTGCATAATTTTTATGGCTATACACTGTATAGCCATAAAAATACAAATGGTAGGTAATGCCTTTGTATCAGTACGTACTACATTCTACCCGAACCCAGATGTGTTCAAGGCCTGGAAATATCGGAACCATGCTATACAGTAATATTTTGAAACATGATCGATTCATTAATGAATAATTTTCTTCGCAAAAAAGTTACTCATTTGAACGTGCAAACTGTGTTTTTTCTTTTTAAAACGTAAAAATAACAATTCGATCTTTCGACACATTACAATATTAATTTTTCATTTTTTATTACAAAAAGCTCGTCTATAGGCACAATATTTGAAATACATTTGCTGTTGGTAGTTGGCTATGTTTTTTCATCCGATCACCACTGAAAAACTAAGCATTTTAGAGCATACTATCTAAAAAAAATTCATTCTCGTTTTCGAAAAATCTTGTCGTCTTATTTCTTTTTTGCTAAAGCATGAATAATGGTTTAATCGAAACAATTGGATAGGAGCCTGTAACCTAAAATTCAAAAAAGTCCAAAGTACTATTTATTTTCTCATTCTCCGGAACAATTCAGTTTCCTATACCCTACTCTCATTTTTTACTTTTTGTTTTGTCTCACTATTGAATGAAAACATTTTTATCTGGGGATTTATGTATAGAAAACAAAAATTATGAAGATAGTTGGTTGAACAAAACTTTAGTTAGGAGAAGATCGTTGACAGGAGCTGAGTCATGTATGATTCAGAGTTTCATAAGTAAATATGCATTAATATATCAGTGATTACAAACCCGCTACCATTGTCCAATTTATTGTACGGAAAAATTGAGAACTGATGTGAAGTTTTTTATTCATTTCTTTCCCGTTTTAGATGAAATAAGGATACCTAGGCTTGTGTAAGAATCTGTACCTTCGAAAAAAGATATATAGTATGAGCCAGTAGCAAACTGTTCATTTTTTCAAACACGAAACAATCTAACAACTTGAATAGATGTTCGAGTTACAATACGTTTAGCAAAAATGTCACTCGTAAGAAAATGTCACTCGCATATGCATGAATCATGTACTGGTCACCGTTCTACTTGTATTATTTGCATTCATTGGTTTCAATGAACTCTCTCTTTTCTTTTTGAAAAAATTCTGATTTCTTCTCAGAAAAAATGAAAAAAGTCAAGTTGTTTCATCAGTGCTATTCGTATGATTATCCTTCACTTCATGTTTGATCGTTGTAATTGGCAGATGTTACTGTAATCACATGATTGTTTTTCGTAGGAGTCAACGCTACTAAAAAATTAATCAACTTCTCTATAGGGAATTGGAATATGAGACTACACTCTTTTTTGAAAGAGAAGGTTTTGTGATAAACATGCATGGGCTGCTCAATACAAATTTTCGATTAACATTTCTTCCTTACTTATAAAAATAATGAATTTTCATTTTTTCAATTTAGTGTCTTATTCACAATGAACACTTCTTATTCGTCGACACTGAATATTTTCTCATTTTGTCTAATTCTCCATAGTTCACAAAAACCTCCAGATGTTTCACAGCTGAATAATAGTACTTTCTATACAATTTATTCTCAATTCCGCACGTTTTTTATTTCAGAATATTGTTTTGTAACATTTTAGTAAATCAAGATATACGGGGTACAATTTGTCATTCTAACTTTGTGAGTTATGAAGGTTATTGTTTGCTAATACCCTTGTTCACCAATTAGGTCCACATTGTTTTTTTCAATTAATACATTCACGTGTTTCATTAGTATCCGAGGTTTTGTTCTATCTGAATATTCATAATCTGTTCTGAAGTTCTCATTTAACTCTTCCTATTTATATCTGACAATCTGTTCAGTTTGTTAATGTTTATAATTATCTGATTTGGTTGCTGTGTTGATAGATAAACGTGGAAAATAAACGTATTATTTTTTCTCTTCCTCTTTCAAAAAGAATTTAGACCCACTATCAACACCCATCATAATAGCATATTGTAATTCAGTCAGCAAAAAATGAAACTCGGGTTTTGGTATCAAATTGTTGAAAATAAAATTGGCATCATTTTAATAATCGGTTTGCGGAAAAACCAAAAAATAGGTTGTGTTCAAATTAAAGATTACGACAGAGTGAAACCTTCAAGGAAATTTTTACCGGAAAACCTCATATTAGAGAAAATTACGTGGGTCAAAAAACGCGGACTGGCAAAATTCACAAATAGTGGGCTTTCCGGTGAAAACTCCATTGGGGATTACACTATATCGATGGTGCTCATTCTTTTGACAACAACGAAATTGGTGAGAGCTGCACCGGAACAAAAAGTTGGAGCTGCTCCAAAAAAAAACTCCGAAAGGGCAGATGCACCAGAAATTAAAGAAATTTAATACGTTAAAAAAACATTTTGAATCCATTTTTCTCAAATACTAGGCTTTACGGTAAAAACTCTCTTGAAGGTGTACTCTTCTATTTGAACACAACTTTTTTTTTGGTGCCACCCCCCCCCTTAAATCTAAATTTTCATAATGATTATAGTTATTTGTTAAGGCATTAATTTTAAACTTTCCACCAATTAATGAAGCTGGTGGACCAAATCCGCCCTGCTGCACTCTACCATACACATATTCCCATTCTCTTCATTTTTGCCTTTGTCTTCATACTCACTCAATTTTCGAATGTTACAAATCTAAAAAAAAAATATACAACATTTCGAGAGAAATTTCATGTTTCGATTAGTCAACGATATTCGCAGTCAGTGTTTCACAACTTCAAAAACTGAATGTCGTGTTCACTTTAATATAAGGGAACCTCCCGTTGAATGGCGCCTCTAATACAAGAGAACTCGGGACAGTTCTAATTCGAGCATTTGAAAAAATGATTATTGGAGTTTTTCCATAATAAGATAACTAGAAATAACGGGTTGAAAAATAGAAGGACGTGCCCTTATATTAGAGAAATTACGGTAAGTTGTGTTTATTTTCCACACAAGAGGCGTGAAATTTGAAACTATGTGATTTCCGAAATGAATTCATTTGTTTATATTTAAATTTTGAATGTTTATAAAATCAACTGTTATAAGTTTAATTTCTAACGTTTTTTGGTCGTTGGATTTGACAGATGTTTGGTTACTGTAATCACATGATTGTTTTCTGTAGGAGTCGGCGCTACAAAAAAATTAATCGAATTACCTATAGGGAAATGGTGTATGAGACTACACTCTTTTTTGAAAGAGAAGATTTTGTGATAAACATGCGTCATTGTCATATATGAACAATCAAAACAATATTATCTTTTTTGGTTTACTACGTCTTGAAATTCTGGAGAGATTCTCCCTATGTTAGTTTTCAGTGTCATGAATTGCTCGAAACAATTCGACTGATATTTAAAAAAAATCACTCTTAGCTACAATTATTTATTTTTATTCCGTAATCCACCTATCAAAAATATGCCAATTTATTTTCATGAGTTTTATACCTCAACCCAAATTCTATTTTTGCGAATTTGGCATTTTTCGCCATGACGACTGTATAAATTTCAGCATTCTTTTATAATGGGTGTTTTTTTTGTAGTACTTGAAAAATTGTAGACATTAAAACAAATGTTAATTGGGAGAAAATGAATGTCACTCAGACGCATGAATCATGTAATAATCATCGTTCTACTAGAATTTTTCTAATTAATTGGAACACTTTGTGTTTTTCTATATTTTTCTGTTTATCATTTTCTCATTTTGTCTAACTCTCCATAGTTCACAAAAACCTCCAGATGTTTCACAGCTGAATAGTACTTTTTATACAATTTCATATCAATTCGATCCATTTTTCATTTTAGAATATTGTTTTGTAAAATTCATCGACAAGTCCCCGAGTAATAGGCGCCATATTTCTTCTCCAACTGTAATTACATGATTGAGTAAATCAAGATATACGGGGTTTAATTCGTCATTCTAACTTCGAGAGTTATGAAGGTTATTGTTTGCTAATACCCTTGTTCACCAATTAGGTCCACATTGTTCTTTTCAATTAGTACATTCACGTGTTTCATTAGTATCCGAGGATTTTGTCTCTGAATATTCATAATCTGTTCTGAAGTTCCCATTTCTCATTAAATCTTTTTTTTTTTGAATAGCGGTAAGCTTGTTAACATTTCTAATATCCAAAGTTGGTTACTGTTTTAATGAATAGATAGAATTCTGTTAAATTTTTCAATCTCAATCATTTCCGACTGTTCTCAAGATTAACACTCATACTTTTGTAGGGGATGATAGTTGTTGATACAATTAAATTTCACGGTTCTCGCGTAAACGAAGTAGTTTTCAATTTAAAACAATTTGAACAATTGACAGAACACTCAGTTCGTGATTTGAAATACTAGTGTTCACAATTTGCTGCAGTCATTGTTCTTTTATTTTGAAGGAATTTTTTGGCTCCCCGACATTTCGCCACCAGACATTTCGCCACTGTGACATTTCGCCACCAGACATTTCCCCATCGTGAGATGAGGCTACCAATTTCTTTTTTTTTTCGTTCATTTTTAATAAAAATATGTGGAAAGGCGAAATGTCTGGTGGCGAAATGTCACAGTGTCCAAATGTCACAGTGGCGAAATGTCGGGGAGCCGATTTTTTGTAGTTGATTTTTGGAGAACTTTTCTAAATCTTTCTCTGAGTTTTTGATAGTACATGTGCAACTTTCGACGGTTTAGCCTATGGAACGGGTACATTTGATGTATTCTGTTGGGTCTTTTCGTCACTATTATTTCCGAAAAAATGCAAATTTTGCCGATAATTATAGGGATAACGGCTTCTTGAAGTCACCCCTATGTTCACATTTCTCTGGTATTCATTTGCGGTATTTCATGTTTTCTGTGAAATTTCATCGTTTCGCTCGCATTTCTAAAACATTTGAACGCTTTCTCATAAAACTAGCTTATTCAGTAATTGTTGGATTTTTTTGTAATAAATTGATTCAAAAAAGTATATGTTACTTTTCATTAGAAAATTCTTTCAATACATACATTATCTTATCTCTAAAATATTTCATGTTTCCAGACACTTCAAGTCTTCATGAATTCGGACAATTTTTCTGAGGCCAATGTGGATTTGGATCCCGAAAACGACGAAAACGAGGACGAGGTAATGTTTCATGAAAATGACACGCAAAAATGTGACTGTGTACAGGGTGGTCGCGAATTACGTAGACAAAAATTTGACACTATATCATGAGTGCACTGAAATTTTATTTGATCGTGTTATTATTTTATTTTGTTGTTTACATTATTGCTAACATACTCCCAAAGTTTCAACTCAATATTTTGAGTTTGAGATGTGTGACACCAACACGAATGCATTGACCTCAAACTGTGAGGAGAGTAAAAGATAAGTAAAAATTTTACGCGTTCAAAGAGACGGATTTTTGAATGAAACAGCGGTTTATACTTCCATTTAGTGAAGTATCTGACTTGATACTTTCAAGTACAATACGGAGAGTGAATCATACTCAAGGTTTTGCACTCCACCAATGGTGAAATCGGGTTGGACGAAAAATTGTCAAAATATGCATATCAGGGGAAGAAAGTGGTATTTCTAGACAAAATATTCAAGTATATTTATGAAATGAACACTAAAGAATAAACTAAGTATGCCTCATCACTGTGTTTAAAAATTGAACCGAAAACATTTGTGAAAAAACAAGAAATTGGTTGAGATCTTCGAAAACCAACAATCTGGCACGCATCTAAGAAAAATAACTGTTACTTCACTTTTTCACATAAATTTTTCCACTTTGCAGTCTGAATTCAACCTGCAAAGTGGCAGAGTATTTGGCAAGGCTTATGAAAAAGCCAATTACAAGGTTAGAAGTTTACACTAAACGTTTCACCCTGATTTCTGGTGCCATTTGCGCCATTAGCAATTTATGTGGTAAAATCTGTTGCTATAAAATCTGTTGTTATGTGGTAAAATCTGTTGCTATAGTCCTAAGAAATATTTTAAAATCGAATTCAAGTGCATCGAAGTCTTGTACCCAAGCACAAACACAAAATTTACAAATTAGTGATCTGGTAGTTATTTTGCCAAGTTGAACGGGTCAAATGAAAATATGTCAGCTCATCGGGCATGAAATTTTAACACTATTCCGTTCTAGGAGCTTTTGAGCATAACCTATGCTTTGAATCACACACAAACGGAAATATATTGAAACACTCCTTGGTTTAGAAATAAGGTGATTTATGGGCTGATACCCTGCGTGCCGGCACTGAAGGCTATTTCTAAAGACTCCATGATGTCATTCCAAAACGGGAAGTTCATATTGTAAAATTACTTTCTTATTTTGAAGATTATATACCTAGTAACAGATTTGTTTAATGGGAATCGTTATCAATACTCCGTTCATGACTTACAGCATGTTAATTTTGTCTACGTAATTCGCGACCACCCTGTATTTCTCTGAAGAATGTCCATTAGAATTCCATTAAATCATGTTTCTGTTCGTTCTCTCGTATAATTTATCACCACTCGTTCATGAAAGAAATCATAAAAGTTTTTTTTAAATTTTTTTTTGATCTTCAAGAGTTTACATATATAAAATGCACAATTCTGAAAAAAAGTTTTGAAAGCCAAGTCGTTGAATTATAGCTTCTATTGGTACTATAATAATAATATATGTTACAGGTATTGTTAGATGAGGAATACCAGTGTGAGGTGGGAGAAGTGCTGCCTGATGGCGTTAGTTTTATTTTTTATCCTAATATACAACAATTCTTGATTTTTAGCATCCTCTAATTAGAGTTGTCAAAGTAATGGAAGTCAACACATCAAACGATTTTATCCGTAACCCACCTCCTAGAAACATCAACAAGGTTAGTTGAAAATTGTGAAGATCAAGAAGTCAAGCTCAATATTGCAGAAAGTAGTTATCAGACCGTTTGTATATGTGAGAGGACAAAAGTGCTACGACCCGGGTGCCATCTCGGATTGGCAGGTGCAAATGGAGTTAAACCTCGAAGCAATCTGATATGATTAATTTTTATTTATAACTTCTCAGTTCAAATTTCAATACCTCTCTCTCCTTTTTTTCAAATAATCAACCTATCATCAACCTATCAGGATTAACTTTTATCTCAATATATGGAAAATTGAAAATAGTCATAAATAAATAATCATTTGTATTCTTCTACTGTGAATAATTTCCAAATATGGACAACATCAAGTTTTTTTTTTAAATAAAGATGAAAAAGAACCAAGGAAAACAATCACGATGAAGTGAAGACCGTTAACAAATGTGGTAATATATAAACTCAAACACAAAATTCTTGCTGCGAAGTTGAGGTGAAAATAAATACAAAGAATATTATGAAAAGTGTTCTTCTATTCGATATAGATTCTTGATACACGCTCTAGATCAGGATAATAAAGCTAATGGTAGGGCAAAATTTATTTAAAAATATTATCAAATACTAATAAAATACTCTATACTAAATTAGTGTTTTTTTTTTGAATTTATTTGTATTTCTCGAGATCAATCAAAGTGCTCCAAGAACTAAATTAAAAGTTTCTCTTTTAATTGGACGAAAAATACAAAAATTTCAAACAATAAGAAACTTTCGATTTCAAGTTTTTGAGTAGAATTTCATCTTTTTATGAAAAACAATAAGAGTTTCCCAATATCAGGAAAACTTTCGAAAAATGTGTGTGTTTTTTTTTTTAATAATTTTCATTGTGAAAACTACAGATTTTTCTTTTTGACTATAAGGAAATATGTCATAGCATGCTCGCTTCATTATTTTATTAGTGATGAATATTTTTTTTTCGCAAAAATTTTCTCATTTGAACGTCGAAACTGTGTTCTTTCTTTTTAAAACGAAAAAAACCATTCCATCAATTTTATTTCGACGCTCATTTTATAATACTACTTTTTTCATTATTTATTACGAAAAATCTCAAAAAGCTCTCAAATAAACTATATTTTCATTGTCTCTATTGTTTTGCATATTACACAACATTAGACATCACTTTCTCAAAAATTAGCAGGCGTTAGTTACAATAATTTGGAAGTCACTCATTCCGATAAAAAAATTTTTAAAATGGGACCAACATCATTTAGAACAGTAATTTCGTTGTAAAAAATTATGTTTACTCATCCGATCACTACGTATTATACATAAAGTCTGATATTCTGGAAAGAATAATGCTCATTCTCGTTTTCAAAAAATTGTGTCGCTCCATTACTTTCTCATTTTCATTCCTTAACGGTGAAAAAATTATATTTATTTTTTTTGTTATGATTGATTGGTTTAATCAAAATGATGTGTTAGGAGCAGAGACATATGATTTATAAAAAGTTTTGACAAACGTCCAAACTCTTCCATTATTTCTCCACATTAAGTATAAAAGACTATTTTCTTTTCCATTCTCCAGAACATTGCAGTTTTCTCAAGATCACCGTCATTCTTTGTTTTTTATTTCACCATACTTCTCAATGAAACCATTTTCATCTAGGGATTTATTTATAGAAAACAAAAATTATGAACATTGTTGATTGAAATAAATGTTAGTTAGCATAAGAAAGTTGACAGAAGCTTGAATCATGCATGAATCATATGTTCCCCACACATTGATGGACCAGTTATTATATAACCACTATTAGTTTTTGCCTGAATTTTCCGAAAAAGTGATGACATGTAGTAAATGTCGGTAGAAAACTGTTCATTTTTTTAACAGGAAACAATCTAATAACATGAAATGTTTTTCGAGTTACAATGCGTTTAGAAAAATTGTCAATTGAAGGAAAATGTCACTCAGAAGCATGAATCATGTACTGGTCACCGTTTTACTTGTATTATTTGCATACATTGGTTTCAATGAATACTCTTTTTTCTTCAAAAAAAATTCTCTTTTTTTTCTAGAAAAAATGAAAAAAGTCCAGCTGTTTCACACTTGATCAGTACTGTTAATATTATTCTTCTTAAGTACATCTTTGGTCGTTGGATTTGACAGATTTTCGGTTACTGTAATAACATGGTTGTTTTCTGTAGTAGTCGGCGTTACCAAAAAATTAATCAAGTTCCCTATATGGAATTGATATTGGAGACTACACTCTTTTTTGAAAGAAGAGGTTTTGTGATAAACATGCGTCATTATTATATATGAAAAAAACAATATTCTCTTTTTTGGTTTACTACGGATTTCTCCGAATGTTCATTTTTTGCCTCACGAATTGCTCAAAAAAGTGTCCAATTGACTTTTCTTCCTTGCTCGTAATTATCATAGGTTGATGAACAATTAATTTTTTTCGGACTGAACAGTCATTCTGTTTTGTTTTCAAAAAACTGAAAAAAAACATCAATCTATACTTGATTTTGATTCAATGTCTCATTCACAAGAAACATGTTCGATGAAACATTCGTGAGTTCGGGTCGGAATTCAACGAATGTTGTATACCTTTCAAATTTTTTAAACTGAGCTCAGATATTTGAGAAGAATACTAACTATACAAATTATGACGATTGTATCTTCTTTTCTTTTCGAACTTGGCATTTTTCGTTGTACATAGTGACTGATTAGTTTTCAGTCTGCTTTTATAATCGGTGTTGATAGTACCGGAGGAATTGTAGACATTTGAACAAATATTATTTGGGAGAACGGTGATACGGATGTGGATCGAGTGTGGCGTTCATCGTGTATCGCGTATCATCCGTCGCACCAGTTTAACAACTCTTCTGATAGTGTCCATACTTATAGTTAAGTCCAGAAACTGTACACCAAAAACGCTTATAAACCTTTCAATCATTGAAGCAGTTTATAGAATCAGTTATTTTTTTCTGCACCGTTAAGCCTTTCAGTATTTTCGATTGTATAATAAGAGATCATAACTTTTTTTTGATGCTCCACTCCTTTTGAACAACATAAAATAGTTTATAATTCAGATTTTTTCCAATTTGCACAGAGTTTGCCCTCCTAATCAATGTTTCACTTGTTTTTTCTCAAAACGGTGAAAAAAGGAAGAAAGTGGAGAAAAAGTGTTTACGTACACACTACAATTTTTGAGAAATACAAAAAATACTCAATGTATTTATTCATACTTACACGTACAACATTATTTTTCAGGACTACTGATTTTTACACTCTATGTGTGGTGGTATAGAACTATTATTTTTCCACAAAAGTAACCAGTGAAAAAAATACAAGACGTTGATCAACAGATTGAACTGTCATGTCCAAATTTTTAAAATTAGCGGCTAGTTGAAAATCCCTTGACGGCGCTCCAACTTTGACGTCAACAACATAAACTTGTATTTTTGAAAAAAAAACTGTAATTAGGTCATATTAGTCAAAAATGGTTATAGTTCAATTTTTCGAAGAATGAATTTTCAACTTTTACACCAAAACAATAAAACTGGTGCATGTTCATTGCCACATACACATATTCCCATGTTCCTCATTTTTGCCTTTGTTATCCAACTCACTCGATTATCACAAATCTTCAAAAAAACAACCTTTCAAGTGGAATTTCGTATTTCAATTAGAATGTACTCACATCACAATTGGTGTACATGACATGATTACTGTTTCAATTTCAACATTTGCGAGAGGCGTGAAATTTGAAACTATGTGATTTCCGAAATGAATTCATTTGTTTATAAATTTCAAAATTTTACAAAATCAACAGTTGAAATTCTCATTTTTAATGTTTACGCACTCCGAACTTCTGTGGTATGTTACTTTAAATATGTGTTCAATGATTAAAACGGAATTTTGAAAACTTTCGGAGTGTTTGAACGTCAGAAATGAAATTTTTAACGTTTAATTTTGTGAAGCAAATTGTTTTCTGGTGGAAATCACATAGTTTTGAATCTCATGCTTCTGGCATGCGTTTTAAGTCGCAACAGTACTTGTTCCTTGTATAATCTAGTTGCCACAAAAGTTTTTCACTAGTTTAACTCATTATTTTACATTATATCACTATTATACACAGAACCATTTCTCATCATGTTTTCTGTATTTCTCTGTTCAACGTCGTTTCCCCCATATAGTAATATTTTGTACCATTATTGCTTCATTATTTTATTGTTGATGAATAGTTTTCTTCGCAAAAAGTGACTCATGTGAACGTCGAAACTGTGTTCTTTCTTTTTAAAACGAAAAAAAAACATTTCGATCGATTTTATTTCGATGCACACTTTACAATATTATTTTTTCATTTTCTGACAGAGACAATATTCTAAATACACTTTCGGTCGATCGTGTACTATCTTTTCATAATCTCTATGTCTTGCTTTTTCACAACTTTGGAGACCGTTTTCTCAAAAACTAGCAGATGCTAGATACAAGCATTTGAAAATTTCAGAGATATTCGCTAAACCATATATAGGAAATACTTATTTGTTTTTTGTGATGATTACTTAGTTCAGTCAAAACAATGTGGTAGGAGCTGATACCTAAAATTGAAAAAAAAGTCCAAATTCTCTTCCGCAATCCTGGAATTTTCTATTATATCTTTACGTATAAAACACTATTTTCTTCTTGATTCTCCGGAACATTTCGATTTCCTTAACACTAATTGCATTTTTTTTTTGTTTAATCATACTTTCGAAACGTTCTGTGTTCACCGAAGTTACCTAGGTTTTTATTAGATTGAATCTGAAAAAAATCTGACAAATGTTCAGTTATTCTAGCCACATGGTAGGTTTTTGTAGTAGTCGTCGTCTGTAGAAAACTATTCCCTACCAACTGACGAAGCTGAAAATAATCCGCGTTCGTGTTGACTTCTGGTCCTAAAAATTAATCAACTTCCCTGTAGGGATTTGGTATATGAGACTAAACTCTTTTTTGAGAGAGAAGGTTTTGTGATAAACACAATCAAAAAACAAAATGTGAACAATCAAAACGATATCCTCTGTTTTGGTTTACTACGTCTTGAATCTTTGGAGAATTTCTCCGGATTTTCGTTTCTAGATTCATGATTTGCTTAAAACATGATTGACGATTCTTCCTTACTTGTGAAAAATATGAATTTTTATTTTTTCGATTTAGTGTCTTATTCACAATAAACACTTCATATTCGACTACAATATTCTAAACATTTTCTCATTTTGTCTAACTCTCCATAGTTCACAAAAACCTCCAGATGTTTCACAGCTGAATAGTACTTTCTATACAATTTCATATCAATTCGGCCCATTTTTTTATTCTAGAATATTGTTTTTTAACATCCATCGACAAGTCCCCAAGAAAAATGAACCATATTTCTTCTCCAACTGTAACTTTATGTTTGAGTGAATCAACATGTACATGGATTCATTTAACGTTAAAGGTGGGGTGAAAAGACTCGGCAAGTTGCTCTTAAATGAAATAACTTTTTAGGTAAGATTCTCGAGCGATTTTCCACCAAAAAGTATAGTATTCGAGAAAATTTCATCTGAAAAAAGAAATTTGGAAACTTTCCACGGTATCCGTTGAAAGTTCCCAAATTTTTGACTTTGAATTTTTTTTCTCGAGTACTAGACTTTTCGGTGGAAAATCACTCGAGAATCTTAGCTTAAAAAACGTGCTTTTTCATCTAAGAGCAACTTGCCGAGTCCCTTTACCTCGCCTTCAATTCTTCTTGTTCATCTCCAAAAAAACTGCTCAGTTTATATTTTTTCTATTTTCCTAATTCGATTACTGTATTGATAAATGAACGTGGGAAACGCATAATTTCATAATTCGTTTTTTTCGAAAAGAAGGATATTTTATCGTTTCTTTTTGTTATTGAAAAATATAGTAAAAATGTGAACCCCTCTTATCTTTGATTTTTTTGGCAAACCCATCTGAAATAGCAAGATTAAGCTTGTCTAAGCTCACTGTTTGCTTGAAAAAATGTTTTTCTCTTGTATTTTTTTTGTGCAGAAGGAGACAGTTCATAGTTCACCTAGGATCAAATGTGTTTTTTCTCTGAATCAAAACTCTAAAAAAAAACAAATTCATCTAGTTACCATTTCAATTTGTGCATATTTATCTCTCCTAATCAATCTATTGTCCTTGTTGTTCTCCAAAACTTTTGTCGAAAAAGGAAGAAAAGGGCGGAAAAGTGATTACGTACACACTACAATTTTCGAGAAATACAAAAAAATACTCAATGTATTTATTCATATTTACACGTACAACATTATTTTTCAGGACTACTCTATGTGTGGTGGAATAGAATTATATTTTCCCACAAAACTGATCGGTAAAAAAATACAAGACGTTGCACAGCAGATCAAACTGTCATGTCCAAATTTTTAAAATAAGCGGCTAATTGAACATTTTTTGTCGGAGCTCCAAACTTGGACATCAATAACAACCTTTGAAAAAAAAGTTGTAATTGGTATTATTTTGACTCTGATTGCCTGCAGAAAACAGTCTCTTTAGTCTAATTTTCCATAATAGTTATCGTTGTTTTTTTTTTCAAAGCATTAACTTGAAAATTTCCTCCAAATAATAAAGCTGTTGCACCAAATCTGCCCTCCCCCGATCTACCATACACATGTTCCCATTTTCCTCATTCTTGCCTTTGTATTCCTTCTCATCTGTCAATTATATAAATTTTCGTATTTTTTCGTTTTCTGAATCCTCTGAGTTGAAATATTGTCATTATTTCTTAAAGAGTGATTTTTTTCAGAACTTGGTGTTTGTGTAACAAAGTTGTGTTGAGAATGAACTCTCGCTTTATTGGAAAGGTTGGTATTTTTATTATCGAAAAAATTTAACCAGACGAAACTCACACCAAATCAACAATACCTCTAAGGATCTCCCATAAGCCTATATCATTCGTGATTGACTTACAAGAAACTCTCTAACTCAGTTCCGAGATGTCAAAAATTATGCAATTTTTTTGCGATATGGCAATGGCTCATTGCATCTCTAGTATGTATCTGTAGAAAAATTTAAAAAGAGATATTGAATTTCGAAGCTAAACCTATGTTTTTTGGCATTTTATTTTTGTAGGGAGGTGGAAGACATCATACAGTAGCAAACAAAACAATATCCCCTTTCGTATTTTTGTGCAGAACATGTCTTGAACTTCGAAAAATTAATTTCTAATGTTGTTTATGGGATTCAGCGTCCAACATTACGTTAGAAAAAGTTCTTCTGCGTTATCTTGCTATTTCTTATGAGTCTTGATCTCATGTGTTAGATTTTCCGATTTCTCCATATGTATAGCTGGTTTTGAGTTTTTCAGTTCTATCAAGGTTTTTCATCCCAAAACTAATTTTTCCGAAGTCCCATTGTTTTGCTCAAGTAAACTAACATTCTTACTATTTAACCCATGGAAAAATCTAAAATTTTCTCATTTGTTGTCGATTTATCCGACATGAGATGTTCAAGATCAGTGGAATCAAAATCATTTGGGTGTGGCAAAAAGAACATTTTTTGACGTTTTCAGTAATGGAATCATCAGTTTAGGTTAGTAGAGATCGAAATTAATCAAACTTTTCAGGTTTTACCTTTTTCTGAGCAATACTATCAATGATTGGATCAGCCTCGACGTTGACATAGGTGGAAAATGCAGTTTTCAGCGTTATCACTGAATATTTCAGTTGCAAGAATAGAATTGTGACACGATAAAAAAAAATGATATGCTCTTAATTCAGAAAACACGAAATCAATTGTAATAGACAAGGTTCTTTTGAAAAATCTTATGATTTTCACCTATGTCAACGTTGAGGCTGATTCAGTCATCAACAGTATTGCTCAAAAAAAAATCAAGCGTGCAAACTTTCAATTATTTTGTTCTCTACTTATCTACATTGATAATTTCATCATTGAACACGTCAAAAGTTGTATGATTTTCACCAAACCCGAGGTTTTCTAATTCCATTGATCTTGAATATCTCATGTCGGATAAATCGACAACAAATGAAAAAATATGAGCATTTTTCAATTAGTTTTCGAATGGAAAAACTCGATGGAACTGAAAAACTCAAAATCAAAAATCGGAAAATCAAACACATTATTAGATCAAGGCTCACAAAGAAGAGTAAGGTATTATATAAGAACTTTTTCTAGCACAAATTTTGACACTGAATCCGATAAACAACGTTTGAAATTGTTTTTTCATGATTCAAAATATCTTATGCATGAAACTTCAAAAGGAAATATTGTTTTGTTCGCTACTGTACGCCTGGTGTAATAATGATGTCGAAACATTTGCTTTTTTTTGGAAATGAGTATTATAAAATGATATTCTATGTTTTACAGGTTTCAACATCAACCGTTGGAAGATTGAGAAACGGAAAGATATACCGAATCACAGAACAAGAAGTTATCAACACTTCCGCCGCTGTGAGTTTTTTTTCGAAAAATAGAAAAAATCGTAAAATCTGCATTGAGCTGCAATATTGGTGCGATATATGTGCTTTTTTTGTGAATGAGTACTATAAATTGACGTATGTACTATTATGTTTACAGGTTTCGACACCGGAAGATGGAAGATTGAGAAATGGAAAGAGATACCGAATCATTGAACAAGAAGTTAACGCTGTGAGTTTTTTTCTCTTGAAGAATTGAACAAATCATAATATCTGCATTGAGCTCCCAATTTTCAAACTATCTAAAGCTGCGAACAATGATTGATATATATATTTTTTTTACTTTTTACAGATTGCCGATGTTCCGGTAGAAATTATTATGGTTGAAAATGAGGAAGAACATCAGAATCGAGATGGCGGTGAAAATGAGGTGAGTTGGTTTTAGTAAAGCTCGGGGAAAAACCGCAAGCTTGTGACATGATTGTAGTCAAATATTTTTCATGATTTTGAAAAATAAATAACTAGAATAAGATAAAAGAGATTCAAATATCATCACGGAAATATTCAAAATCTGACTGATATTGAGCAATTAGAATAAATTCAATCTATTTTGATGCAGATCGTTTACAATTTTCTAAAGGGATTGAATATGCAGCAAGAATTTTGCAATTTCGAGACAACGATCCAAATTCTGAAAATCTTTTCATAATTAAAAGTGAAAATTCAGAAGATGGTCTTGATTTGATTATCTCGAAAATATGATTTAGAAAAAAACAACATCATAACAATTGAAATCCGACATTCGCATATACAAATTGATATTTCAAAAAGCTTTTTGCGTCATCAAATGAGTCACATCAAAAAATCGGCTTTACTTAAGTCCGTACATAGCAAATGTTGCATTTTCGGAGAATTGAGAAGTTTCGAATTCCATCTTGTTCTGATATTGTTCATATTTCAGACAAAGTTTTCACTGAAAAGCTCAAGTTAAAATATGATTGACAGATGAAAAGCGAATGAGTTTCAAACACTCTAATATAACGAAAACTTTATCATTAGAACATTGATCAAACTCCTTTCAAAAAACAACAAGAAAAAAAAAAGTTAACTTAAGTTATAACTGTGTGGCCCATGACGTCACTTTTAGTGATCGCGTTCATGGTTGCCGCAAGGCTTGCATCCAGGTTGCGACAAAAACAAGATTACAGGATCCGGGAGTTGGTGGAGAAAACTTGATAATTGAGAATGAAAATGTTCAAATGGAAGAAGAACAGCACGGCAATGGTGAAAATGATGCGGTGAGTTGGTTTTAGTATAAGTCTAATAAGTTTCGGACGTAAAAAAAACGACATTGGCTCCAACTTATAAAAAGCCAGTTCTTTTGATAATAACTTCTTTTTTTTTACTTTGTAGGCTCTGAGAGTTGGAGAAGAAAACATGCTTTTCGACAATGAAAATGTTGAAATGGAGGAAGAACAGCAAAACGGCAACGACGGAAGAAATGCGGTCAGTTAGTTTCAGTAAAGTTTTATAAGTCTTGGATGTGAAAAATGATCTTAGTTCCAGAAAAAAACCCCGCTCTCCTAATAACATTTTTAATTTTTGTATTTTACAGGCTCCGGGAGTTGGTGGAGAAAACTTGATAATTGAGAATGAAAATGTTCAAATGGAAGAAGAACAGCACGGCAATGTAGAAAGAGATAGGGTGAGTTGGTTTTAGTAAAGCCTTATGTGTTTTGGATAAAAAAAAAGAAAATTGGTTTCAACTTCATCAAACCCTTCTCTCCTGATAATAATTACTCATTTTTCTACTTTACAGGTTCAAGAAGTTGGTATAGAGAACATCATAATCGGAAATGGAAATGTTGGAATTGAGGAAGAACAGCAAAATGACAATGGTGAAAATGATGCGGTGAGTTGGTTTTAGTATAAGTCTAATAAGTTTCGGACGTAAAAAAACGACATTGGCTCCAACTTCTAAAAAGCCAGTTCTTTTGATAATAACTTCTTTTTTTTTACTTTGTAGGCTCTGAGAGTTGGAGAAGAAAACATGCTTATCGACAATGAAAATGTTGAAATGGAGGAAGAACAGCAAAACGGCAACGACGGAAGAGATGCGGTCAGTTAGTTTCAGTAAAGTTTTATAAGTCTTGGATGTGAAAAATGATCTTAGTTCCAGAAAAAAACCCCGCTCTCCTAATAACATTTTTAATTTTTGTATTTTACAGGCTCCGGGAGTTGGTGGAGAAAACTTGATAATCGAGAATGAAAATGTTCAAATGGAAGAAGAACATCAACACGGCAATGTAGAAGTAATTGCGGTGAGTTGGTTTTAGTAAAGCCTTATGAATTCCGGGTGTAAAAAAATGACATTGGTTCCAACTTCAGAAAACCCGTTTTTCTGATAATAATTTTTAATTTCCCGTTTTGACAGGCTCCCGAAATTCGTGAAGAACATATGATTATCGACAACGAAAATGTTCAAAGGGAAGAAGAACATCAAAACGGCAATGGCGAACTAGATGCTGTGAGTTAGTTTTAGTTAATTCTCATAAATTTCTGAACAAAAAAAGACTCTGGTTTCAACTTCGAAAAAATCCGTTTTGATGATGATAATTTTTCATTTTTCTGCTTTACAGGCTCCGGGAGTTGGTGAAGAGAACATGCCTATCGAAAACGAAAATGTTGAAAGGGATGAAGAACATCAACATGGTGGAAGAGATGCTGTGAGTTGATTTCAGCCAAATTCAATTCATTAGAAAGTAGACTAAAAATCGATATGTTGTTTAGATCGTGAGAAAATAAAATTTTCAAAAAAAAAAAAATTCAAGGCAAGTTTAGCATCTCAATTAAAATCGCGTGGAACAGTGTTTCAAAAAAAAAACAACTTTTTGTTCATGTTTTTAAACTTAAAAGTTATTGCCTCAGAACTAGACAAACTATAATGAAACGTAAAAAGAGTTGTCGTAATTCCAAGATGTTTTGTGAACATTATTCCTGAACCTTTGTTAACTTACAGATCATAGAATTGCGCGGAGGCAGAAAAGATGACATTCCTGATCAGCAAGTTTTTGAAGAAATGTACACAGAGGAACCTCGCGAGCTCAGCGACGTAGAAGTTCTGGTGGGAGACGTCGAAGAGGATTGGCATCAACGAGTCCAGACGATCCTAAAGGGAGAAGAAGTCCCCGCTGAGTTCGATTACAGAGGATTCACCAAAGCACAACTCAGACGACTTCTCACAAAAAACGAACCTCTCAGTCCCTATGAAGGACACAACTTCTGGGACCGCAAATAACTGTTTGCCTTCTATCAGCTTCTATGAAGCTACAATGTGACAAACTTGTGAATATTTATTCATCGTCTCTATTTAATTAATAAATATTAAACACAAGGAATGAATCGAATTTTTCCTACCTGAATGACGCGCCTGGCAAGGAATGATACCCGATGACCCCCCTTGAAAATTTTTGATACTATGCAGAAATTGTAGTACCTAGTAAAGTAGGAAAAACCGCGGAGGGAATTTGTAAGTTTTTTTTTTGTTTCCGAGAAATCGGGTTTGGAAGACATTTTTTTGATGAAAAAGTACCCTATTTTCAAAAAATCATATCGCAGCTCAAAATTATCGAATCAGTGTGATGAATTTTATCCCGTATTCTAAAACCTAATTTAACTTAGTGAAAACACAAAAAAATTGAAATTTTTATAGAGGTTCACTATGATCCACTGGATTAAATTTGATGTGGCATAGCCTATGTTTTTCTACGTCAAAAATAACGTATATAAACATTTTAAAATATAAGGCTATCCATTGATTTACAAAAGTTATAGACCAATTTCTATGTTTTTGCATCAAAAAATTGAAGAAAATTTTGTTAAATCGAGATTTTCACAGCGGTAATTTTGTTTTTGATCATATTTTTGATAAAAATTATACAAAATGATGTTTTTCAATAGTTTTCTGATAAAATGTGAATTTTGAAACACTCATTTAGAACGAAATAGGATGAGACAACGATGTGCCATCATAGGTGCTAAAAAAACTTCAATGCTTCATCATGAATTTTGACCATTTTTAGTTTTCAGTACCTCACATCTGTTTTGAATGCAGAAGAAGAATTCCAGATTTTTGGATCCCCAATTTTGTAAGGAATCAGCGTTTCATCTCCTTACTGAAAATAAGACGTTTGACTAAGCTGATAGTATGTTCATACCGTATGAAATCAAGCGACACTCTTTTTTGAACTGGATTTTTTTCAAATGTTTAACTCGAAAAACACATAAATAAACCAAAGGAGTAGATAAATAAATATGACACAAGAGAAATTGGAAAAAAATAAGGGTATGGGTTCATCCTAAATTTTCAAAAGACACTAGGGACTAGAGACTAAGCCAGTTTAAGGAATTGACTGGAATAGTAAGATTGAAAAGAAAGACGACAAGGATCCTAATCATAGTTGTTAGGGCAGCGCTAGAAGCGTAGTATTTACTCCACTAATGAGATTTCTGAATGAGTCAACGTTTGAACTTTCAGGGATTAGATGAGAAATTTTGTTCCAGTAGGGTAAAATGTGATCATAGAAAGTATCAGAATTTTTTAAATTACCACTCAATCTGTAAGGGTGGCGTTTTGATTTTGATAATCGAACGAATTTGAAAATATCCGGCTGATGAGAGAGATTATGAAGGCTTTTGAACATATGTAGTAAGTCAGAGCGGATTCTACGTATTTTCATTTTTGACATGCTGATTTGAGTAAGGCGATCATCGAAAGACGCAAACTTAATATTGCAACGGTGAAATACAGTTCTAGAATAATTTCGTAAAGGTTTTTCCAGGATATTAATTTGTTTCGAATCCAAAAAGGGGTTGAATACTTCTGAGCAGTACTCTAAAAGTGGTATGACATACATTTTGAAAAGCAGAACATAATGATTTAGGGAAGTGAACTGAAAGGATTTTAGAATTTGATTTGCACGAAGGCTAGCCAGGTTAGATATATACGAAACATGCTTATCAAATTTGAGCTTTTTGTCTATAATTATACCCAGATCACGAATGAAATCTGTAGACTTGATTTCAACTCCGTCAGCTTTGTAAACATACTGTAAATTACTCTTCCCAAAATGAACTACCGATGATTTTTCGGGTGCTAAAGCCATTTGATTAATTTTCGCCCAGTCACAAATATAGTCAATACATTTCTGAACAGAACTAGGATTGGAGCCTAAAACTTTGAGATCATCAGCAAAAGCAGATATAGAAACCCCATCAGTTGCTAGTGAAAAAACATCATTTATAAAGATTATAAAAAGAAGTGGACCCGATACACTTCCTTGAATGACACCGGACGGAACTGAGGCGGATTCCTTAGAAATACTGTTACCAATTTTGACGTAAAAACTTCTATTGTCAAGAAAATCAGCATACCAAGCACATAAGTAATGATCAAAACCAAAGTCACGTAATTCGCGAATCGAGAGATCGTGGGGAACTCTATCAAAAGCTTTCATGAAATCAAAATAAACCACATCTGTATTTTTTTTATTGGAGTTGTTGATTTTCAAAGAAGTGACCATAGTTAGTAGAGAATTTTTGCAACTTCTTCTATTTAAAAAACCGAATTGGTATTTCGAAAATTTCTCACCGAAACGAAATTTTATGGCGTCCACGATTATTCGCTCCATAACCCTACATACAGGAGGAGTCAACGAGATTGGCCTGTAATTTTTAGGGTCTGAGCTTTTACCTTTTTTGAAAACTGGGATTACAAACGAGGTTTTCCATAAACTTGGTAAGGTACCTGAAGCGAACGAAATTGAAAAAAGTATAGACAGTGGATCAGCCAGTGATAGAGCACATTTCTTTAGCATAAAATAGTTGAGATGATCACTACTAAAGCCACATTTGTTGGGACATTTTTTCAGGTATTTATGAACTAAATGAGGATCGAAAGAAATTGTTGGAGCTCCATTTTTATCACAAGAAGTAGAGTTTTTGTTTTTAGAAGAAGGTTTTGAATAATTGGTTGAAAATTGTTCGAGAAATATAGAGGCTTTGTCTAAATCGTGGACTATAGGTTTTTCTTTGTGTATTATAGTAGGGATTTCTGTAGACTTGTTTCTAAACTTAGTCGTAAAAAAACGAACAATATTGCGGTGATTCAATTTAGACAAAAGAATGTTTTCCCTTTTTCGAATGGATTTTCTGTAGTTTCTTCTGATTTTTTTTTGGATTCGAACAATTTTGGAGTTTTCAGGAAGATCAGGTTTAGAGGAGCGAAGAATTTTCGACCTCTTGAGGTTTAGTCTTTTGATTTTAGAGTTGATTGTATTCGGTTTAATTTTTCTGGAAGAATATTCAGGACAATTGTCACTACACTGATTACATATGAACAACTTATAGAACAGTTCCTTCACATTGGGAGAGTTCATGACATTCATGAAACGGTATTTTTAGATAGAAATCTGTTTTCTAGGTGAAAACATATATATAAAAGTTTAAAATTTAAAAAAAAAATCCAGTTCAAAAAAGAGTATTGTAACGGCCGATCACGCCACCTCGAGAAGCAGATGAGAACATGTATATAAGTAGCTCGCAAGAGCTTATGAGGAGTTCTTCTATTCTATCACGTTGATTGATTCATTGTCATGTTGTTACTTTGTTGCCCATAAATACATCTATCTTATTCCGTCTAGTCTTACACCGAAGCCCAGCACGCAGAGATACACCACCCAGACGTGTATTTACAGTATCACTTGATTTCATACGGTATGAACTTCATACTATCAGCTTAGTCAAACGTCTTATTTTCACTTAGGAGATAAAACGCTGATTCCTCGCAAAATTGGGGATCCAAAAATCTGGAATTCTTCTTCTGCATTCAAAACAGATGTGAGGTACTGAAAACTAAAAATGGTCAAAATTCATGATGAAGCATTGAAGTTTTTTTAGCACCTATGATGGCACATCGTTGTCTCATCCTATTTCGTTCTAAATGAGTGTTTCAAAATTCACATTTTATCAGAAAACTATTGAAAAACATCATTTTGTATAATTTTTATCAAAAATATGATCAAAAACAAAATTACCGCTGTGAAAATCTCGATTTAACAAAATTTTCTTCAATTTTTTGATGCAAAAACATAGAAACAAAAACAGAAACAAAAACAAAAGAAACAAAAACAAAACAGAAACAAAAACAAAAACATTGGTCTATAACTTTTGTAAATCAATGGTTAGCCTTATATTTTAAAATGTTTATATACGTTATTTTTTTCCAATCACTCAAATTCGGTTAATCTTCTCCCAAAACCAGCATCAAAAAAAGATCGGTGTTTGAACGACGATGGCCCTCCATTATCTACAAAAAACACGCTTCCAACGTTTACATGGTTTTAAAATCGAAAACGCAGAAAACGTGGAGAACCAGAAAGACGTTAACGTTCCAGTTGTACCTAGTGTCAGGACGGTGTGCGTAAGTTCGTCTGATAAAATCTATATACATATGTTTCTAAGTTTGTAGAGTTAGACTTCTTGCCCAGATGTTCAAAATAGTTTTGAATAGGAACACAAATAATCAACACTATGAACAGATATACTCACGCATTCATTAGTTATTCGTATAAAATAATGTTTTTCTTCAACTGGGAGCTAAATTCAAGTCATAGATGTTAAAAAAAATTTTGTAGCAGTTGAAAATATAATACAATTAGAGGCTTCAAAAAAATGAACCTTAAGTATGATTAGCAAGAAAGAAAAAAAAACATTTTTTGCCAGCTCTAGATAGAGGAAAAATTAATTGTTCGCATTGAAACTGGATTTCACCTATCAAAGTATTTTAGGAAAATTCAGTTTACTCGTTTTCGAAAAGTTTTTTAAGGGATGATTATAGAGAACGTTTTATGCACTTTCAGACAAACTTGCATTTCAAGATATCTGCAGCTGGAAATCCTCCTACCAATATTTCGAAGCGCAGTTTTCTACGTTCAAGTAGATCAACAATTTTATTCTTGAGTTTCGTTGCCAACAATGCAGGTTATTTTTTTCCAAACACCTGTTAATTCATTTGGACGTTTTTTTAGCAGAAATGGTTTCATTTCTTAATCAAACACCGTTTGTGGTATTTTTCCTGATTTAAACATTTTTTTTGTTCAGAATTAAGTAGCTGGCTTTCTAAAGGGTTTTTTCTCACAAAATAAACGAAGCGAGAGTAATGAAGAAAAAAATATTCTAGTTCGAGTACAAATGTTTCTCTTTTTAATATTCTCGTTCAAATGTTTACATGCATGTCTTGTCGTCTGCATATAGAAGCATTATTTCCGGATTTTCTAATGATGAAAAATGATCTGGTTCTTTCTGCTCATCATTTTAAATTTTTTAAATTTTGCACTTCCGTGTGCTTTGATTTTGAAAATCTCTAATATAAAAAAATTATATGTGAAATTAAGTATAGCTTTTTAAATCATTTTCCCCAATTAATTTATATGTGAATAATTTCACAACACAATACATTTCTTTTCTTTCACATTTTTTGTGTTAAGAAAAGTTGAAAAAGGTCACATTTGATTATCAAAGAAAAGTTTATTCAATCGACGATCACTTGCTTTTTTTTTACTTTTTTTTAACTGATTTATATGTGAGTTTAAAATTTTTGCCTTTAATTTAGTGGAAAATGAAGTGTTTTCACAGTTTTCAATAGAAATTTGTTGATTTCTATTGGTACAAATTTTTCGCTTATGATGTTGCTTTAATCGTTAATGATATTTTTTTTTTTTTTGAATTGCTGAATGAGCCATAGCCACAGCTCACGATTTTTTCAATGCTATTAGTTTTATTTATTCATGTTTGATGGGATATATGTATATGTGTTGCTCTCAAAACCACTGCTAATCCTTTGATGTTTTATTCGTGTTTATTCAAATTTCTCTTTCAGGATGAAAGGGCTTTTATATACTTTGATCTTTCGAATCCCCTCAGTTTTTCAGACTTTCGTTCTGAAAAAAACATTTATTGTTGCTGATGTATCAGTTCATGATGTTGTCTTTGCCTCTCTTTGCCTTTTTCAGTTGTTTTCTGAAAAAAATCGCAGAATAAGTTGCGAATTGTAACTTTCTTTCCTAGTTCATTTTGTAAACGAATCTTTTCTGATTAAGAAATTTGAGGCTACTTATTTGTTAAGCAATTTTTCTCAACATTTCCCATTGTTTCAGCTCTAGTTACAAAATTTGTCTCAAAGATCAATATGAATGAACATGGGAATCCAAATAATTATTTCATATCTGACCAACAAGTTTTTGAGGAGTGTTATGACGAAACTCCAGTTATTGATGATGAATCGGATAATGACGAAACTTCAGTTGTTGATGACGAATCGGACGATAACGAAACGGTAAGACAGTTTATCAAAGATATTTTTTCAAGTTGAGAATCAGAAAAAGAAATGTGATAAAGTTCTATTTACAGGAACAACAAGAAGAGAGACCAGTCAATTCGCCAGCTCCGATCAATGCACTAGCCTCGGTCAATTCTTTCCACGAGAAAACCAAAAACAACACAAGTGAAGAAGAGAATCCGAGACGTATGAAGATTATGACGGGCAAATCGCCTCGGTTCCATGATAAAAGGAGATCGCCACGGTTGAGCGAGAAAAGAATGCAGTAAGTTGAATTGATATATGGGCATAATCTCTTAGCGTTGAATTTTACAGGAAAACCAACGAGATCGGCAACCGTGAACTCTCGTCAATCAAGACGATGACAACAAAAAGAGAAATGAAGAAAAACAATACATCGAAAATCAAAAGATCAAAGAGTCATTAAGACTAAATGATGATCTCGACTTTTTTAAATCTCAGTTCTCTGTTATTTGACCTCTCTGATCATCTCAGGTCTTCATTTTCATCATTTCTTCAGTTGAAATTTTAGAACTTGTTTTGTTTGAAATGAGTGATAAATAATTTCTTGTTAATTGTCTTATTATAAAGGACGCACATCGGTGATTTGCTCAACTTACTAACATTTAAAAAAAGACTCAACATTTTTCGGAGTTCAACTGGAGTATGAAAGGACAATTTGATTAAATTTGTCGCTTCATTTCATTCAACTGAATAATGAAACGTAACACATCCCTGTGAGAAACAAATTCAGAGAATTTGACTGATTGTTGAATAACTCTTCCAGCTTTATTTATTTATTTATTTATTCATACATATTGAACTACAAAAAAAAACAAAAAGGAAATCAAATTAATATTTACATGTGAAATGGGAGATAGAGGTAGTAAAATAGGATGAAAAAAAATAAGATGATCAAGTGCGCCTGCAAGAGCGCGGTAGATCAAATCAGAGAATCAAAATATATATATACAGGTGGATAAAGAGAAAGAGAGAAAAATGACTAGAAATTAGGAGTAAAAAGAATTTTTAGGGAGAGATTTTAGAAATGAGAGGATATCAGAGGAGGAGCAGAACGAGATAGAATTTTTGCTATATTATTCCATAGTGGTAGATGAGAGTGGAAGAAACTAGCATTTTTGGGACCCGGTAGATAATTAAAAGAGAGAGGATATCTTTTTGATTTTGAGGCTACGAGAAATAGATCAATAGAAGGAAGGTGACTACGAAGAGTTAAGATATTATAATAGAGTTTGACGATTAGAATTTTTTGGCGGTGTTCAATAGAAATTAGATTCGAGAGATCTAGGCGGTTTTGATAGCAAGAGAAAAAACTTTGGCTTGTTACATCTTCCTGCTCATACATTCGAAAAAGTTATTCTTACACTCTTATTCTCAGTTTATGTATACATTTTTTTTTAATATTAGAGCTGTTGATTTGGGTGCTAAAACTCGAATCGACTACGCGTGTACTGTAGTTTTTTCTCAAAGCCTTAGTGTCATTTTTGATCCAAGTTTGATGTACGATTTTGAAACTTTTACCCTAAAAAAATGAAATTTATAATGAAACTGTTGAACGTTTTGTTTATTTTTTTTTTTTTTGATATTTGAAACTCTGGTGGAATTTTTTTATGAGCAGGTTTTTGTTTATTTATTCATTTCCGAGCATCGAAATATCGATGCGAAAAGTTGTAATTCATAGTTTGGTTTTTGACCGAAAACTGTTGTTGCTTGTTCTTTGTAGTTAATTCTTTTTTGCGTCAGAGAGCTGAGATTAATATATTTTTGCTAGAAATGTGAAAAAAAAATTGTAGGGATTTACTCTCATTTGATAACCTGTTTTATTTATTTTTCATGACTTCCTATTATTTCAGAGTTTCTCAAAAATAGAAAGATGTCTCACAAACACACAGAACAAGAAAAATATGTCGTTGTACAAAACGACAAGGAGAATCATCGCAGTGAAGTTGAGCCAAAGAACAATCAGATTGTTGAAAAGCTGGAAGCTGTGAGTTTTGAAGTGAACTTATCCGCCAAATAATGCAATATTTTACAGGTGCAAACAGGCGAAAAGGAAATTGGAGAAAAACTTGAAACACAAAACGACAATAGCGATGAGCAGGATCTCGAGGAGTGTTATGACGAATCTCCGATGCCAGAAGAATATGCGTATAATCTATATTTTGTCGACCCTAACAATAATGAATAATTTTAATAGATTCTATTAAAATGCTTACAAGGGAGGTTTGCGAGCTGTTACTTTCAACCTTTTCTCAAATTTCGTACACTTACAGTGCTGGCCAAAAAGGTTGTCGCAAACAGTTTTTTGTGGGTAACTTTTCTGAAACATGTCGGATCACTTTCAAATTTTCATTTTCAATATGTAAACAAAATCTGGAGTGATGAATTTCATTTTCAGGATTTTAGGACCTGATCTGGTGATTTCGCTGAAAATACGAAATTTTCGACATTGTCTTCAGCGGCTAAGATTGGTCCAGAAACTGATAGGACCTTCAAGTTTAAGCGTCCAAAAGTTGTAATAAGTATATTCGAACATATTTGGAACAATATATCATAATATGTTCACTTATTCAGGTCAATATCAGATGCTATTACTGTAGAGCTCGGCTATTGAGTTTCAAAAGACAACAGACTCCTGAAAACCATCAGAACGATTTGATAATAGTTTGATTTGACTGAATATACTGTTTGGAGTTATTCCAAAAATTTTCTGAAACATTTGAAGCCTGTATATCGATATTAGAGTGACTTATGAATGATTTGGAAAGTAGTTGGTGTCTAAAAGAAGGGAATTTAGAGTTGAAAATCGATTGCTAACTTATCATAATCCACGTGATTGATGTTTTGTGAGTAGTTAATGATGTTCTGAATCATATCCAACGTTTTTAGCATGACGACAACCAGATTTTGTTTAAATATTGGCAGACATGCTAGACATGTCTGATAAAAATTTGAAAGTGATCCGACATGTTTTAGAAAAGTTACCCACAAAAAACTGTTTGCGACAACCTTTTTGGCCAGCACTGTATGTAGTTTGACCTCCTGATTATAATGGTGTATTTTTTATCCATCGGAATTTTTTGTGAAAAAAATCGCGAACCTCCCTTGTTAGGCATACATAATTCTCTGTTTCTCCCATCCATTATTCTTTCTACCTCTAGGAGGTGGAACCACAATCCATATTTCTTCCTCCATTTTTGCACTGTCATAGTAAAATCATTTTTGTGCAAAAAAGTAATAAAACAGTTATCGTTTGACTTTTTTTATTGCAAGTAAAGTTTATCTGGCAAATTGCCTTGTTTATAAACATCCTAGCTTTGCAGAAAAACATCGCAATACAAAATCACTTATCAAGCAAATTACACATTAGACAAAAATCATATATTTTCTACGCTTGTTCACAACAATTGCAAAGAAACGAAATGTTGTGAACAACTTGAACAAGTATAAATAAATACCTAAACCTATAATCATGGCCACTGATATCCTTATAGCTTATTCCAAATTCAAAAAACTATAAAGCCAGCAGTCAGGACTTTGCCAGTCAGGCTCTGCCTATTTTCTATCAAAACAATTCTACTTTGTTCATCACACATATTGCGAAATATCTATCTTTCTCTTTTCATAGCAGACAACCAGGCAAATGTCGGTTGTATTATTTGCTAGGGGTATAAGTATAGCGTCCTATTTCGAAAGAATGCCTCGGTCCGGAGTTATTGGGTTATCATTGAAATGGCGTCTCACGACACCAAACCCCCCTTCCCAATAGCACCAACTTGACCGTGTTGTTTTGGTGTTTTATCATAGAGTGGGTAAAATTTTGGAAAGTTTTTGATGCATTTTTGGGTTGAACATTTTTGGGTTGAGTTCTAAAAGTTTGACATTTTTTTGAGATATAGATTCTTTGAAAGTTTTCATAGTCTCAGTGTTGAATCGCCACTCGTGCCATTAAAATAATATTTAATTAATGAATGGGAAAATATCGGACACTTCGTTAAATCCTTGTTCGGAATAGTGGTTTTTGTTCGATACAATTCTGGGTTTCATTAAAAGTTTGAAACATTGCTACATGACTTTATTTGGCCTGACTAATCACAAAAAATATGAGTAAGAATAAAGAGTGAAATGTAGGCTTAGGTATTTTTGTCTTATGATGGTATTGCTTATCCGTCTAGGTCAGCTAACGAAAAGTAGATCACATTTTGAAAAGTTTCAAAATCTTTCATTTTGACCTGCTATTTCGTCGGTTCAAACTACATATAGTCTTTTGCCGTTGACTGACCTGGTTGGATAACCAATATCAAACATCATGAAAATTAGATTATTTCATCACGGGGTTACGAAGAGTTTGCATGTTTGTTGTTGGCACTTTAATTAAGTGAAAAAAGTTTGAAAGCTCTCGAAACTATCCTACCGCATGATATATTCTTTTAAACAGATGACTGAGCAAATTATTTGCAAAAATCAAATTTAGTTGTTTTCGTTTTTGTTCAAAACCCTATTACATAGTCAATGTCTAAGCTTTTAAAAATAATTTTGTTAAAAACAAGAAACCATAATAGTTTTGTTTTCCACGAAAATCTATAAAAGTTCGATATAATTTTTTGTTTTCAGAAAATTGGCTTCGACCACAAACAGGAAAACTAATGAAACAAAAAACAATAGAAACACCCATTTTATTTATTTACCTCAACCTCTTTTTTTTCTATCCGCATCTCGGACCTTTCCGAATAAAAAAAACGTAAACATCCAAGTGCCTGAAACCTTTTTTATTGTCAATTTTTCAAGCGAAAGTGAGAGCATCTCTTTTTTTTGCAAATTAGATCTTGTAAAGTGTGAGAGAACTCTTATAAATTGAAATGGTCTCGGGTTTTTTGGTTCGCTATTTTTCTTTCTTTTTTCTCAGGATAAAAACTTCAAAATTTATTGTTGTCAGAAGCGTTTTCTTGCCAAGAATAAAGAATCCCTATTGTTTTATTTGTTTTTCTCAGTTCGCGAATTTAAGAGGTTCTCTGAAATAGGTTCTCAGAAAAACCTTTTTATAAATCATTTCGCGTGCATTCTAGGAAGACATTCGTTAACACGTGACTCGGAAAACCCTTAGAACAAAAGTAATGCCTTGTCTGCGATTCCATGTTTTGATGTTTCTGAAGAAACAGTACCGCATGTAGTTTTTGTTGGAATTTTTATTGTAAAGTCCATTCTGATAAATGTTCGTTCTATCTATTCCTGGAACCAACTTCTCACAGATTCTATAAATTAAAAAGTTGTGTCCTCAAGTATACCATACTTTTTCTTTCAAAACATCCATTAGATCAAATTGAAAAAAATTAACTCAACAATTTATAGCAGTATACTAACATGATTTGTAGTTCTCGAAAATTATTTTAATGAAAAACTACTTCAAAAAAGATGCACAAGTCTTCCATGCTTGACCAGTTTTCAGACCAACAAAATATGCGTTATGTCAAAATTTTAATTTAGCATAATATTGAAAATAATCTAACAACTATTTGAATTTGTCACAAAAACCTTAAAAAGAAAAATAAGATTTTTCGAACAGTTATCAGAGAACTGTACGACTAACTGTACGATTAAACTGTACGACTAACTCAAGAACTGTACGATTAACTGAGAATTTTATTCATAATTTTGATGCATCCGAACTATCAAGGAATTAAGTAATTAAGTTGTTTGGCTAAGCAAAAAACTAAGAGTTTCCCGATTTTTTTAGGAAAATTTTCCGAAAAAATAACGAAGAAACTCGAAATTATTTTTGTTTACTTGTCTTCATAGAAATTTTTCCAAACTTCAAAGGAAAACGAACTTTTTTCTCTCATCATTATTTCAAAACCCTCTTTGTTTTTTCAAGTAACTCGAGTGTGTTTTTTCCAGAACTATAATATGTATTCGTCAGAAAATCCTTTTTGACCTTTGTGTACTTTGTCTTTTCTCCAAGAGTCCACCATCCTTTTTTCATCTAGCAAAAAAGCCGATTTCCGTGTTTCTCCCACCCTAATTTCATGCCTCCGGTTAAGTTGCTCATTTTCTCTTCTTTTTTCCACTTCCTTTTGAAAACACCTAATTTTTATTTTCACATTCCCTTTTCGAGTTGTCCTAAATTATTTTTTATCTTCTTCTGCCGAAATGAAATAAAAATTGGCAGGGTTGAAAAAAACGGCGAAAAAAGAAAGAAGTAAAAGGAGGAGCTTATGGGTGATGGTGGACTCGAAAAAATAGAAGGAGAAGAAGACGAAGAAAAAGACGGAGACGTGCTCCAATTTGCTCCGCCCCATCATCTACTGGTTGTGACACCTCATTTCAGACTTTCCTCATCATCAATTTGAAGCAAAAAGAAGTTGAAGGAAGTTTTTGTTTTTTGTCTTCAATTTATGACCATCATCACTTTGTGCTATCACCGGAACGAACAAAACTCATAACTTTTTTCACCATTTCGTCGAACACTACTTCACGAATATCTCTCATTTTACTGATGATTATATCATATCTTGCACGGATTGTTCTACTTCTACCAGAACTATCAACTGGAGATACGGATCGTTTGGCTGAAATTGCTGCAGACCAGGTCAGTAAGAAAGAGAAAAAGGAGAGGACATTTCAAATTAATTGGAAATTTTTTTTTTCATAGATTCAAAACTGTTGAGGAAATTTTTTTCAAAAAAATTAGTTTTCAACAATAAAACCATTCCAAATGTTTTTTTTCTTTTGTGAGTGTTTATGAGCTATTGTTTCAACAACATACTTGAGCGAAAAAAAACATGAAATGTTCTGAAAGTTAACTTACTAAGTCAATCGTTTTGATCAATCTGAGTTTTTCTTTTTCATACAATATTATGCATTCGATTTTGTTTCAATGAGCTATTTGTAAGAAAACATATATCAGAATATCGTTCAATGAGTTCAAATATGCCTATATGTAACACATGTATATTTTAAGGAACAATCCATACTGATATTACCATTTCTTGTGAAAAAATTTGATTTCCTTTTCATATAATTAAGAGGTATCCAAACCGGAAAAGATGACATTCTTGAAGGATACATTTACTTTCAATTTTTCAGTTCGGAAACTCACAATTTAGACTCTTTTTTTGTGGGTCGCTTTTTTGTGGGTCCTTCTCAGGATTAAAAAAAATCTTTTATCAATTCAATAATTAATATTTCTGTCTCTGAAGTTTTGGAAATTTTTTGATAAACAAATGTTTTCTACGATTTCATTCTCCTACCTTTCACTAATACGGAATAAATCATAATTGTTTTTTTCAAAACGTTTTTTGCTAAATTGAGTAGCTAAATTATTGTTTACATTGAATCTGTTTTGCTAGAAGACCTGTCAGAGTCATTTGTTCGTCAAACTTTTTTTGCATGAAAAAAATATATTTTGGTTTATTTCTTTTTTTTAACCTAAACTTTCTGTGAACATAGTTGAAGAACAAGAGAGTGCCAAGTGTTTTTGCATATTTCTCGAGATACTTGAAAAAACACCAGAAAACATGGAACATTAACAAGTGATGTTTTTGTTTGTTTTTCAATGAATTGAAACGTTCAACCAGGAAAATATTACGGAAAATATTGTTCGGATTACTCGAATTCTAGGAAGAATAGGAGAATTACGTTAATTCTCGTCATTCTCTTATTAAATTTCATTTTTTCACAAATCCAATTTTTTTGGATTGACAAAGATGTATCTAAACATCAAAAATATATTTGAAACCATCAAAAATCAAAGATGTACATAAAAAAATAATTCTAATCGTTCTCTATCGTTCAAAACAATCAGATTTTTTGTGGCGGCCAGAACATTTCAAACAATCATTACGTCAGGGAAGGGAAGCATACATTTTCCAGCAGATTAAACATCCAAACAATTATTAATAGGAGCAATAAAACGTTTTTCTTTTTTAGGAACATCTTATAATCGAATATGGACATCCAATGCTGGATCGAATGACAACTATTCAGCCACCATATCAAAATGTGAAAAGAAAAGGAGAACGGAATAAGAATAAATCGCCAAAAAAAGTGAAAAATGTAGAAGGACCGTGTACAATGATCAATGAGACTCTGAGGAAAAATTTATTGCAGGCTAGTTTTGTTATGGGAGGTGTCAGTTTTTAAATCACTTTTGACGTTCTTAGCATTCGCAATTCCATTGTGGTTGAGGGTTTGTTTTTCATGTTTTGTTTTTGTTTTAACTGAAAAAAAACCGACAGCATCATTTCCGTTCTTTAAGATAACAAATCAATCTCAGAGAGAGGCTTCTCAATGATTCTTTTGAATTTTTTTGGTGCATACACTCTCAACTTCAATTCATGAACTGTAGATCTCATAAACGTCATTTTTCTTTTTTGAAAACACCCATATAATTTGATTCCCAATATTGAAGATTGACACGTATCATTTGTATCCCAGTTTTTTTTTCCATGCATCATTGATTAGCTTATAGATATTTTGATTGTAGTGTTCCGAATTTATACTCCGGGGAAATCAGCATTGCACGAATATTGCATCAAAACCTTTACAGTAAACATTTTGTGACCAGATCTTAACTCAGACCATCCACGTTTTCTTGATTTTTTCCGGTTTTTTCCTTGTTGATATTCAATTATCCGTTTCATGAAAAATGACTCTGATTTGACCTAGAATTGGAAACCCGTGATTCTTGAACAGATACTTTGCATCTTTAACTTTGTTCCACTCGAAAATCAAAAACCAAACAAAAATAACACATCTCTGCTGGCTGAGTACTATTCAACGTTCTTCTTGTTGTATTGTTTTTCGATTTTTAAAATTCCGTTAACTTCAATTCTCTTTTCCTAAACACGAAAAAAATACATCGAGATACTCAGTTCTTATGATTTTCATATATAAAGTTCATATATATTTTTTTCTTTATGAAAACATCCATTTTCTTTTTTTTTGTTATGTGTATATGTATACATGTGCACATATAAAACCGACAATTTCTTTCTTTTTTGGATGATGGGGAAACCCATTATAATGCTCACGAAGAAAGATAGTTAAATGTAGCCCGTTGAGGTGGAGCTTAGCGCAACAAAAAGCGACATTAGAATATTTTGGAAAGTGGGAAAGTGATCAAATGAACTCATTCAAGAAACAACTTTCTTTTCAAATTCGTAGTTTGTGCAAAATATCCTAAATAAAGAATAAGAAACATCCGATATATCAATACGAAAGTACTTATTTCTATTCCATCTGTGGTGTCCGGAAACAACATTTTTTCCCAAAGAGGAAAAATATTTTTAGGTACAAATTGGTTCCAAAACATCAAAAAAGAAATTTTAGAGTAGAAAATGAATGATTTATTCGCATTTTTTATTATATGCGCTTGATGAAGCGAAAAAAATGTTTGAGCACATTGAGCACCTATGTTTTTTGAATGTTGCTCCTACCTCGATAGGGAAAAAACGAGTTCCGCATATATAGAAGATCATTAATTTTGAACGAAAAAAAAATGTTCATTTTGTTTCACACATACAAACATTGTAATGACATTTCAAAGTTTTGTCTTGGCTCATTCGCGCGTCTCTGGAAAATCGAATAAAAAAAATCAAAGGGGTTGTGTTTCATCTAATTGAATTTTAGTTGGTTGTCACCATTTTTTTGTTGAAAAAAGTTTTATTGGGCATCATCTGTGATGAGATCTTTCTTTCAAACAACAAAAAAACAAGAAATCACATTAAAAACAAAACAAAAATACGTAAACAAGCAATTAATATATTCAAATGGGGTAGAAGATATGTATAAATGGATCAGATAAAGTTCTTTGTTAGCTCGTTTGACTCCCGAAATTGAATAAACATCTAAATTGTTGACCACAAATCACAAAAAATTTATATTGGGAAAAATACCAAAAGTCAGTCTCTCGAAAAACTTGTATTTTATTAGCTTGTAGGCAAACTCTGAACTTTCAATACTAATATTCATTTTTATTACGTTAACATCTGTTTTAAAGAGAACAACTCATTTTACTTCTTCTCTCTGTGTTATTATATTTATTTCGTTTTGAACGAAAAACGAATTTTCGCTCAACTGAAACAATTTTTCCCAGTTCGTTCAAAAAAGAAAAAATTGGGTTTGTACTTTTGTCTTCCTATCGGATATAACATGTTCGAAAAACATACAAAGAAAACAAGGCATAATATTTCAATGATCGGTTATATATGAAACCATATGAATAATTGATTTGAAATTGCAAAGTTTGTTTTCAAGGTTTTTCAAATTTGTTATTTACTGAAAACCATAGTTTTTGAGATATTAGGAAAAGTTTGGTGGAACATCAACTCATGGAACATTGACTTCATGAAGAACTGAAAAATATGTGAATAAATTTCGATGACTATTTGCACACCCACTGAAACATTTTCGAGACTAATTGAATTTGTGTGGGCGATAATTCAATCATTTGATGAAGGAATATGAAATTGTATTTTTTCAGGAACTCTTCAACTCTTCAACATATGACAAAAACAATCTGCCAAGTGCAAATTCCACGGAGGTGTGTGCTAAATTGAATTGAAATGAGTAGAACTGGCTTAAGACGGAACAATAACAATGTTAATACATTAAATTATGTTGAGAATTAGTTGAGAAAAGGGTAAAGAACATTTCTTGTGACTAAGATAGTTTAGATTTTCAAGAAAGTGACCAAGGTAGAATGCAATATTTCTTGGAGACTGTTGCAATATCAATGAAATTGAAAAATATCAAGGAAACCTTCTGGATATCCATTCTTTTAAATATGTTTTGAAATTCTTTGATTAATTTTCAAAAAAAATCGCGCAGTTTTTCAATGAAAAATAACTATTCAAAATAGATTTATATTGAGAACTATTGTTTTCGATTGTTAAAAACAATCCCAAATTCTCAATTCAAATAGTTTTCAGGTTATTGTTGAATTGACCGTCCAATCCATAACGGAAATCAGCGAGTTTTCTTCGAGTTTCAAAGCAGATGTTTGGTTTTCTCAAATTTGGCGGGATCCTCGTCTCGACTTCTCTGATCGGAATTATTGTATCAAAAATATTTCATTAGCTGCACACAAATTGCCAACAATGTGGTCTCCAAATGTGTGTTTCGTGAATAGCAAAAAAGTAAGTGGAAATATGTTTTTTTTTGAGACAAAATGACATTTAATATTGATGGCTTTTAATTTTGACAAATTGGTTTCGAAACTGAATAAAATTTTGGACTTTGATCATTTTCTCACAGGGTTTATCGTAATGTTTAAAAATCAGTCTTAGCCTTTGGGATGAAAAACTTTGACCCTGAATAAATAATAGCAAAGATCAAAAAATGAACTTAATCCTTTCTGCAGAAAAAAAAAAACTAATAAAAATGTTTCTTACATTTTTCATTAAACTTCCAGTTCTCATCAAACTCAAGGGATATATTTTTAGGTCGAGATCCATGCATCACCATCACAAAACATTCTTCTACTTATTTTCCCAAACGGAACAGTTTGGCTTAACTTCCGAGTGTCACTCATTGGGCCATGCAAACTTGACTTGACCTATTTTCCAATGGATCGACAGTCATGTAATTTAATATTCGAGGTATGTTGAATGGATGGAATATGGAAATGACATGTGACAAGTGGGATAAACACTTGAAAGTAAACAACTCTTCAATTTCAGAGCTATTCGTATAATACGGCTGAAGTACGGATTGTGTGGAGAGACTGGGAGCCGGTCAGTATTCCAGATCCGGATTCGAAGAACTTGCCAGATTTTGAGCTTGTTGATTACGAGTTGGTTTTTTATAGGGGTTTGAAGTGGGAGGGGATAAAATGAAGCGGAAAACGATTTTAAGGATTTTTATAATTCTCAATCTAAAGTAGGATGGAACTAGAAAATTAAAAAAAAAAACTTCCTAAAATGTAGTTTTTTTTTTCAATCAAGTTTTTTATCCCTGTGAAACAATTGAAAGTAATATGAAATCGTGAACTCTGAACGTGAAAAACAAAACGCGACGAGCCAAATATTCTAGACATGTTTGTTCATGTTAGTTCTCAGAATAATATTCGGTTTTCAATTCTGAAAATACAGGTGGTTCAATATTTGAGATCAGAAAAAGTTCATTCTCTAAGTTTAGAAAGCTGATTTTTTTCAATATTCAGCAAAAATCCATCAATTTCTTAGAACATTTTTGCAGTCAAGAAAAACTTCTGATCACTTCTTCTAAATTTTACCACCTGTCGATATTTCCAATGTAATATATATTCCAATAAAACAGAATTTTTTGAAAAATCGCAATTTTCATAAGTTTTTTTTTGTTTGTTTCAAACTATTGACACGCTGACATGACAATCAGAAAACATCTGCAAAGTGTTCAGTTACTTCATTATAAGTTTTTGCAGACATAGAAATAAAACCCTTGTCTACACAGCTGGTCTTTGGGACCAATTAGAAGTTCATTTCACATTTCGAAGACTATATGGTTATTATGTTCTGCAAGCTTATATGCCTACTTATTTATCAGTTTTCATTTCGTGGATTGCTTTCTGGATTGATACAAAAGCTCTGCCAGCTAGAATAACACTCGGAGTATCATCTCTCATGGCTTTGACATTCCAATTTGGTAATATTGTGAAAAATCTTCCACGTGTCAGTTATGTGAAAGCTTTGGACATCTGGATGTTCGGATGTGTTGGCTTTATTTTCCTGTCCTTGGTTGAATTAGCGGTTGTCGGATTCGCTGATAAACTTGAAGCAAAACGAAGAAGACATAACAGGTATAACAAAAAATTATTCAAAGTCATGTTTTTCAATTTTGTACAGAAGTTTTGGCAGATGCAAAGAGCAGATGATGATGAGAAGCGATTCAGAGCAACAATGGTTATCTCGATTATCTGGACAACGTCCACAAATATCTGAAACATCAACAGAAAATACTACTAATCTTACAATCCAAATAAACGATGGTAATGGGAATTTACGTCGAAGAAAGAGTGAGGAGAAACGACAAAAGTTATTGCTCCAAATGGAACATCCTATGTATGTCAACGGAGAGAAAATCGACGAGGTAATATATTTCAGAAAAATGCCAAGATTATAATAACCAATTTTCAGATTTCCGCCAAACTGTTTCCATTGCTGTTCACCGCTTTCAACATTTTCTACTGGTTCTATTACATTGGAATGTCTGGAGGATTTTTCAGCAAATAATGAGAACCCAAATTGTTGATTTGTGATATTCTATAATATCATCTCACTGTTTCCAATGCTTTTCTCGGGTTTTTACAATCTGTTCATTATATATGTATTTATGTATTTTTTTTTCTCTGGATGAAGTTTAACGTTTTTTTTAATAGACGGCAAATTAAATCGAACACAAAGTGATAATCTTGATTCCTCCATAAAACAATTTATTTGAAAGAATTTCTGACTTTTTTGAAGTGTCAATAATAATAATATGAATTGAGAAGATCTCTCAAATCTTCTCAGTTTGAAAATTGTGATAAAATTATTGATATACAGGGTGTTTCATAACTATTTTACACATTATATTTCTAGAAAACATTGAAATTCCGATTCGCATATAGTAGTTTCTTGGCCCAAAACGAACTAAAAAAAATACAGATTACATCATACACACAGGTAAAACCTATGAACAATGGATAATATGTACTGAAAAAATGTGAGCAGCAACCAATTTTTTTTTTATTTTTTACACTCTCAAGTTACCCAGTACTAATAATTTAATGGATCTTATTTTGTCAAGATAGTTTAACTAGGGGCCCCCCCTAAGTTTGGTTACTCAAAATGAAGTTTTTCACGACCGGGACGATATCGGCCAAAATAGTTCTCTGTCCCAGCGCTGTCTTGTACTTTTTCATTCTGTGAGTTGCCGTCTGCGGCGAAAATTATAGAATTTATTTCTATTCAATGGATGTTGTTAGTATATCTCTAAGTTAGCTGTTGGTGGAGCCTTGTCACATTTGGCCCCCTCTAACTATAGATATTACGTTTTCCGTGTGTAACGTTATTCATACAGAAACACCCTGTATTTACACAAATTCATGTTCAAAGGTTCATGATTCAATAATTTTCTTATGTCTGAAGTTTCTGTGCCCTCCTCAAAGAACGAATCTCCAGTAAGAAGTTTGGTTTCTTGGTCAGCCCCTGAAATTTTTGTTAACCCGTTTTCAATTGACTGAAAGTCAATTAATGTTGTTTATGAAACATCCATTTGTTTTTGGCTCAAATGGAAGGATAATGCACTCAAATGTAGTACTACTTAAAAAACGAAAAAAAAAAAATTCGGTTTAGAATATTCAATCCAATTAGATTGGATTGTATTTGATGTCATCGGAAAATTATGAAATTTATAAAATCAACTCAGAACGTCGTTGAAATTTTCAAATTAGTCTGAAATTGTTGAGACATATAAATGTGATAAAAAATTCTCAAACTTCATTTTTTCTAACCGAAATGTAGTGCATATTAATGCTCGACGCCAGATCTGCTCATTTTGCGGAATGTCATGAAATAAACAAATTATCCTATAACCACCTCCCGAAAAAATTCATTCGCGCGTGCGATTTTCCCAAATCCATAAAAAACCAACTTGTTTCCAGGATACAAAATATTTTATATACAAATTCCTTCAAATGTATTCATCGAAAAAAGCTTCTGTCTATAACTTATTTCAAAACACCTATACATGTACCGAACAAATCGAAAATGTCTCAAAAAATGTCGTCGAATCACAATTCACAATAATTATACATGTAACTGGGATAAATATGGTGAACTATGGCTGAGGTTTGTTGTGATTTCTTTGTTTTGGCTTTGATTTTTTTCACATATGTCTCATATTTCATACTTCCCTTTTTTCTAATTTTTTTATTTTGTCTGCTTTTTTACACATTCTAAATTTATCTCTTATTTGAGACACGTGAATCATTTATTTTATTATATTAATCCATATCAATCCTTTTATAATGTGTATTATCATAATAAGAATTATACATATTTTTAATCCACTTCATGTATTTATCTAAATAATTCAAAGTTCTAGAAGTACATATTCATGTAAGAGTGAGTTGTCGAAGGAAAGAGGAAATGACTGGAAAAAAGTGCAACCAAAAATTGTTATTATATTTTTGCATTTTTTTGCTTGGAAGGATTTATTGAACCATGTGTTTCGAAGAGTACGCTATTTTCTGCCAAATCTGATGAAAGTTCTATTTTGAATAAACTGAAATGGACCAGAAAACAAACTCTTTATTTTTTGAAAAACATATGGTCTATCTCCATTTTGCACTTAAATCTAAACAATTTGAGATATGAAGCATAGATCTTGAACATAAAAAACTTGACTTTTCTATAAATTCTTGCTTTCCGAGTTCAAGCAACACAGGAAATTTGTTGAGTGATGTTTGAAAAATTTCCTCAGCATGTCCCTTAAACTTTTCGAAGCGTTTCTGTTTGCGTTTACCAAAATTTTTTTTGAATTTTTTGGAAATTCAATGTTTATAAAATGTGGCAAAATATTTTTTCATTCAAAAAGTCACAGAATGGTGTCACTGGAATAGATAATATAAACAATTATGCATGTTTTTTTTAGAGTTTCCTGATCTTTTAAAAATTGTGATCCAATGGCATTTATGAAAAAAAATTTCAAAAGTTGTTTCCTTTATAAAAACAAATGCCGAAGGCCTGAAAAAATCGTTAAAAAATTGAATTCGATCATCAACCAACAATTAATTTTTAAAAATATCAATTCTTTTTTCTCTCTTCTTTGAAACGACGAAATATCCAAGAAGAAAAAATAGAAATGGTCATAGACGTAGGGGAAAGACTCACACTAACATACACCTCGTGTGTGTTTGTGTGTGTGTGTGTATGTGTGTGTGTGTGTATTTTTCTATTCTTTTTTCTTTTTTTTTTCATCGTTCTTTTCACCCTCCACACACGTTTTAGTCTTTTTTTCTGTCGTTAAATGGTCTTTTCTCACGCAATTTTTCGTTTAATGTTTTGACTTTTCAAAAACTCATCATCATTATCGTGTTATTAGGGTCTATGTTAATTAGCTGGTTCTTTTTTGTTTACAGATAGCTGAGAATAAACAAACTAGTTCAAGCTTTACATGAGTGTAAATGAACGAAAAAAAATACAACTGGTGTTGAATTTTGTGCTTTTTGATATCTCTAGCAGAATTGTATCACAATATATAGTTTTGATATAGGATTAAGTTTACGGAATTGTTTGAAAATTGTTTATCATATTCAATAAAATGATAATAAACCCTTCAAAACTGTTTTTGCAAGTTCTAGTTCTTTTGTATTACTCAAAGTTCTGCATAATATTACATCTCGGACAAAAACCGCTAGAATATTGAACCCCATTTTTTTCGCCTCAAGGCTTAAAAAGAATATTATTCGGAATAGAAAATACCAAAATAAAAAATGTTCAATGACAATGTTTTTTCCTAAATATTGAAAAAGAACTGAAACATATTTTCTGAATTCTGATCCAATGTACTTTTCAGATTAGAACTTCTGAGCTGCGGATTAAATTCAGAAGAAAAATGTATTTCCTCTTCATGGAAATAATCTCAAAAAGTCAGTTTTGTGGACAAATATGAACATGTAATTGACAACAATTCAAAAACTTGGGGTCGGAAAAATAACTGCCAGTTATCAAATTTATCTTTCATGTTTATAATGCTGAATTTCTGAACCTTGTTCAAACAAGCTACAACAGAACTGGAAACGTCTAAACATCAAATTTTCACCATATTAATAGGAGAGTCTAACAACGCATTTTTTATTTTATAAATTCATCATTGATTCTGGATTTAAGGTATTTTTTTCAAGCATTACACTCTGATATTTTGTAGTTGTGATAAATGTGGATTGGTTATATGATTCACAAAAATACAAGCTTTGCACATTTCTACAATAGTTTGAAGGCCAAGAAAAGGTCTTTCATGTTCACTGCTTTTAGAACGGAGTACATTTTTGAGATGTGTCCTTACAAAAGTGATAATCGTTATTTTTACAAGTCTATAATTGGCAAAGTTCACTGTATGATTTCTGATTCTCCAGATAGACGGTTTATTTTCAGCATGTTTATATTTTGTAAACAAATAATTGGCACATTTTATTTTGAGTATATGTGAACTCTAAAATTGATTACATAGATATTCATTTTTTAAACTTTTTTAGCATCAGGAAATTGCATTCTCATCATATTAACATTCCAATGTTTCCTCTTTCATACCCGAAGTTTTCACGTCATTGTTTTTATCTTAATAGGATCACTGCAAATTGGTTATCAAATTAGCGCAACATTTTAAAAATTTCATTTATGATCAGTATTTGTTTGTATTATCTCCTCTCATGTGACAGGAAACACGAAATAACAACATTTCTCTGAAATTTTGCAATCAAAATTATTTTTCGGCGGGAAATTTTTCTGGTTCAATTTCCAAAAATAACTTTTTTCCGATAAGGATCAACAAGTCAACATTTTTGAAAAAACAAAGAGATATAATATGAAAAAAGAAAAATAACTATTAAAAATACATCTGGCTATCTTCAGAAATTTTTTTTTTTTTTTTTGAAAATTCTTTAATCCTTCATGATCTAATCTCTTTTACTATTTTTAAATTTTTTATCCTAGTACTTGATTTTGTTGAGCTGGATTAACTGAATTTAAAATAACCAGAAAACATGTAATATAGTCTATTCAAAACGGTCTTTCAGAAGGTCAATGAGAAAAAAGTCGGTTTAATTAAAAAACAGAACAACACAACATGTCACAATATGTTTGTGATATAAAAATAACTTCATCGGTTTAAAAAGTCTCAAAAATCATGTCAATCGAAGTTCTTTTGACTAATAAGAACCCTTTGTATATTTGCGAATAGCCACTGTAAAAATGCCAGAAACATTCGAATGTTCGTATTTTTATTAAAATTGTGTCAGATACATTTTCTAGCTGAAAATGATAGCTTTTTTGTTTACCAATACGGGAGTTTTGAGAATGTCTGTATGAAAGAAACGAAATGTTCAAAAGACCAAAGAAAGAACCTAATAGCTAATTAGACAGAAAACATGTGAAGTTCGTATTTTTCTTCAGAATCATATTGTTTTGATGGTATTAGAGCGTTATGTTTCCGGTGAGGAATGAATGTATGGCCAATTGAATTTTAATAAGTGAATGAAATACATTGAAAAGGTTGAACGTTTTTTGCAGGTAACATTGAAGTTTCGCAAAAATTTTCATTGAAGTGAAAGATTGAAAAAAAACCCACACTTCTCTAAATGAAAAAATGCAATCAAACACCATAAACGTCTCCAGGATCGCTTACATATACTCTAGTTGAACAATTTGATACTTGAGTAAAGAGCTTTGCACGATTCTCAGCAATATATTGAAAATGATCTTGCCTTTTTATTTTTTGCCTAATTGTGGCTTGGTTCCAGTTATTTCCCATTTCCGACAAAAAGTTATCATTACTGTAGTTTTTCTCTCCATTCACACCTGATTTATTTTTGATGTAATTTATTATATTTCCAGAATCGTCGCCATTCACAATGATTAGATAAGAAAAGTGTGAAGTTGTGGTTTTCTAAAAAAAAGGCATTGATAACTCCAGGGTACTGTAACCAACCAAAAAAAACTTCCCGCAATCTTTTGGGATTCTGATTCTAATTAGGAATATAAAGGATGGCTTATAATAGAAACGTTTTAAAGCTGGTAGAGATGAAAAGTACATATCTGGAAACTGGTTACAAATTTAGAACATCTGATTTCTCTTGATCTTACAATGATGCACTTGTCAACCACAAACCATTACAATATCTTATCAATTTCATCCAACTATGTATGTTTTTTTCTAAATAGTTACACATCTCTTTTGATTTTCACAGATTTCTAATTCATTTGAAACCATATTTTGACACGACAAATCAAGTAGTTTATATTTTCAGAGGTATGAACGAAGCCTCATCTTCTACAGAAACATCAGTGAGCAAAGTAATCGACACAAAAATAATATCAAGTAACGGGGCGGTGCCTGAAATGGGCGGAGCGACCACTTCATCGTCTTCTTCATCATCATCGACAACAGGAACCGACGAAACCGTTACTAATAAAGCGGAATTGTTATTAGCGCAGGCTCAGAAAAATCTGGAACCTGAAAAGTTGGCAGCTTTGCAGAATCAGTTGCAGGTGAGCTATTCCATGAAAAATTTGTATATATATATATATGTTTTGTGAAGTGTGACGTTTTAGTATTGTTTATGTATTTTCATTATTATTATTATTATTATCTTTTGTTTATAGTCATAAGGAGAAGAAGATGTTTTTTCTTCTATTCTGTGATGAATGTGTTGGTTTTTTTTTCATTTCTCGTTCAGTTTCAAACGTATCATTATTGATTTTTTGTTGCTTGCCACAATTTTTGAAAATTCCAAACAAGGCAAAGAAAAATATAGAAGATAGTCACACTTGTTTTCTTCCTAGAACTATATGTGTGTCTATTCCAGAACTTGTTCTCAAAAATGTCCTCCATTTTTTGAAAAAAAAAACGTGTTGTCTTGAAAAGTAGTTTGCGCAGAATGTTTGAAATCTTGATGTACCCCGGAAGAAAAAAAAACGTTGTTCGCTGAACAAGTTTCATTTTTCTGTCAAGTGAACAAGGAACTTCACTGCCCCTCTCAAGACTCTAATTTAGGCTTACGAAACTGACCTTTTGTTTGTGATAGATATGATAGGTTCAATTGTTCCGACAGGTCCATTTCCCAATTCATTCGAATTTAACAAAGAAAACACCCAACATATAACGCAGCTGGGAAAGAAATGAAACCCGGTGAACTGAATAAATTTCTTTTCAACAGTTTGAAACTAAAGTAAATTCCACCCTGAGTTGAATTTAAAGCTGAACTATATGAAATCTCAAATTTTGGTTTACTCTAATGATCAGTTTTCTGAAAATGATCTGGCTCGAAAATAAAACCTATTTTTGAATCATGAGTTCTTGAAATGTTGATGAATATGTCTAAATAACATATTCATGAAAATAGTTAGAAATATTTGTCGCTGATGCAAAACTCAGACATTATAGAAAAATGTGGTTTTTTATCTTTTTTTTTATTTTTATTCAGCTCACTTTGTTGATTCAGGCTAAAAGAAAAGCAAGATATCAGAAAATTTCTGATAATCTCATATTTTCAAAAACAAGAAAATCCCGAAACTGGGTAAACCTTGCTTTTCTGACCAATCTGTACCGAAATCATGACAGGTGTTGAAAGAATTAGTCAGAAGTTCTAAATTTGTTTTGTGTCTTCTAGTTTTCTAACCATCAATAAAGTCAATTACATATTAGCTACACAAAGAAGTTCAAACTTCAGCAAATTATTAGTATAGTTGTGACAAATGGGAATGAATATAATAAGATCGAATTGGCAGGTGTAAATGCCAGCATTCAATTTTTTCACTATATTCTTTCCTGAATATATTGTTTTTTATTCAAATAAGTACGTAAATAAACAACATGTTTTATGGAATTATGTGGAATTATGTATTCATTTGTGGGAAAATCCTTGTTTTGTTCGATGAAAATTGGATTATTTCCTATTTCCTATTTGTGTTTTTCAAATTGGAATTGGAATTGGAATTTCTGATCTCCCAGACTTTTTTATTTTCTTTATTGATATAATTTTAGTCTGGATTAGCTACCGAGATCGGATTTCAAGATTCACTTAGCTTAACATTTTCTCAAAACCATGAAGAAAAGTAAAATTGATAGCTAAAAATGTACCGTAGTTGAATGAAATTATTTTTCCAAAACTGAACTTGGTCATTTCAACCTGCAATTGTTCGTGGGCGGTTTTAATCCCACCCACGTTATTTTAAACAATAAATTGGAAACGTTTTGGTTCTTTTGAATTCGGTGTAAAATGTTCACAAAAAATTCAAACTACAATAAAAAATCTAAATTTAGCATTAATTATTTATAGTTAAAAATAGATGATGATGATTCAATTCTGAATTAAATGTGAATTTTATTTCATTTTTTCAATTTTATTTTCCCTCCTCCTCTTTTTCTTCTATTTCTTCTCCTCCTCGCTTTTTTTCTCGTGTTTTGTTGCTATTTTTGGATGTTGAAGATTTCAATGAGTTTTTTCTCGTTTGCTCCGCCCATAAATGTGTTGTTTTCTTCGGCGTCTTATTTTAGCTTCTATTTTGTGATGGTTTTGTTTTTCTGGGAAATATTCAGCTTTAGAATTTTTCTTCTTTTTTTATTTTAGATTCAATTTTTTCTCGGAGCATGTGTTTTTTCACTATTTTTAGAGTATGAGTATGATGTTTGATGCTCTTCAAACAAGTATATCAGAATGGAGCTCGATATGAATTTTTCCCACCTGTTGATTGAAATGGAACTGACGTTTTTGGAACGTCACGTATTGCTCGCGGAGCCGGTGCTCAGGCTTCATATTTTTTTAGTGAAACCAGGAAGATTCAATCTCAAACAACCGAGGCTTTTAATGTTGATTAAAATAATGTTCTTTGTTTTATATACGTTTCTTCATATCTGACTCCTATCACAAAGCGGAAAATTTAGGTTCTTTTCAAATAGCTGGAAGTCAGTTTAATCACGGTAATTAAACAATTAAGAAAGTCCGCGTTATGTGAAATGTGTAACTCTACATATATGTTTAACAGCGATCTGTTCGAAAGTAACAACGTTTTTTTTTCATCATTAGGATCATTTTTCAGTGTTTCACGTACTGACTCGTTTACTGTGGGTACACAAAATAACCATCAGCCTGAAATACGGGCTTTGTTCTTCTTCTCATCTTTCATACTATATTCAAATCGGATTCTTTTGTTGGTATTTCAAATTTTCGGTGTCCTTTGTTCATTAATTCCGTATTTTTTGTTCACTCTCTTCCCTCACTATTCAATTTTAATTTTTTCATAAACCAAAAAAAAAACGGAGACCAAACATTCACTGTACAAAACGTATTCTCAGATTATTCTTTCGGGATTCAATCTAATTGAAAATATATTTATGGAGAAAACTGAAATCATTATTTCTCAGAACCTGAATCATTTTGTGTCCCCCTCCGTCAAAAGTGCAATGATATAAGATATGTTAGGCCCTCAGCGTAGTAAAACTTTCATAATTGAAAACGCTCAAAGGTTATTGTGGCATTAATCTGCATTTCCTCATAAGATCTCTTCCAATTTCCAGCTATTTGGATTCAAAGCTAAATTGCTAGTTGTGATTTTTTACAAGAGTTAAAATATTTTTTTCTCGGAAAATTTTTACTCAATTTATGACTCATTCGATTTTCTATGGTTCAATATACCTCAGTACAACTCAAAACAAGTATTTTTTATGTCTGCAAATATTAATGAAGTTTTATAGAATAGTATGTTGACTTCCTGAATTGTGTAGAACATAAGAGTAATTAGGATAATCAAATTCATTTTATTAGCTAGATAGTGTTAAATCCTCAGAGTTTCTCTAAGGGTGGTTCGCTCCAGAATGCCTCCCACATTGTTTAGTTATCATATTTAAATTTCGCACAGTTTGGTTTATCTATTCAAATGGTTGGAGTTCGACCTTCTATTGATATAGAGGTGTTTTATAAACTACTCCATTTATTTGGCACATTTGCTCCCTATCCAATCGGACATTTGATACTCCACTAGACAGACTGAAAAAAGCATTTCCAGTCGTCACTCAATTTTTTTTTTTCAAATTTTATTTTGGGAGATTTTGCCAATTACTTTTTAAACAAAAGCAATTTCCGTATGTTTGATCATATACATAGATGAAGAACTCTGATACTTTGAAATAATCAGCAAACAAGTATCTATCTATAAATCAAGTACGTATCCATTCACTTTTCTACATTTCATCTGTTCAGTTTTTTATAACTCAATTCTATCTCTATCTATCTTGTTGTCCCTCAAAAGTTAGCACTTGTTTTCAATTTTTGCAACTTTTTTTTTCTTTTTTCTCTTCGCTTTTTTTCTATTTCTTCAGAAAAAAAAAATGTTTTCTGTCATCTTATTGGTGTGCCTGGGTCGGAAAATAGCTCACAACTCTGATCATAGATTATTTGTTTTATTTTTTCGTTAGATAATGGGAAATTTTTTGCGCTCGAAAACAATATTTTCAATCAGCATACCGTAGTGTTAAGGAAGGTTCTCTTTGGTCAACGTTTGATACCTGTTCATAAAAAATGTTCAACTATGAACAGCTCCAAAACTCACAAAATTTGGACAAATGAGTTCCTGATTTTTTGACAACCTGTAAATCTTAGATTGAAATCAAAAGTTTTCCTATATCGAAGTAATTTTTCACATACTCGTTCTGGTGACCTTTTTTTTGTTACAAAATTAAACTCGAAATGGATAATACCTCATCTCTCTTTTATCTAGGTTACTGTAGTCTCTGTTCTAGTTCTCCCAATTTATCGTTGAATAATAAAACCAGGTTTAGATCAGATCCAAAACTGAAGAACGTTATTTTTTTGAGTCAGAACATTTCAGATTATTATTGTTATTAATGCGAGATTCATCCGTTTTTAAATACATAGCTTTCCGGTTTTTTCTAAATAAAATATTTCAGAAAAACATTCTTCTCCGAAAATAACTCATTAATGGTTTTTAACATTAAAGGCTGAAATAGAACTTCCGGCACTGAACCGGAAGTGGTTTACTGAAAACATGCAGTTTCTCAGAAGTACCTAAATAATGCCTTTTATGGGTCACGCTTTTACGTCACACTGTTTTTTCGTTATCAAGCATTATCAATCATAGGGTCAAAAAAATTATCGGTATTCCTAAAATAGAAAAAAAACAGAAGTGCAACACATGTTTTTGCGGGGATTAACAAATTTCATTTCAATTCGAAAAATACTTCAATTGTAGTATTTTATTGAAATAAATATAGAATCCCTTTCAAATGTTATGAGCCCTACATGGAAGGTAGTTCTATTTCGGTGCATGTCATCTTTTGATAACATTAACTATCAAAAATATTTCCCGCTTTGTGACGTATGTTCGCAACGGTCTTTCTGGGGTGTTTGAGACAAAAATAGAGTTCCATTATACCAATTTGATATATTTGCATATTATTCATTTCTGTACCATAAAATGATAGTGCATATTGTGTTGTGTTTCTCCCTGAACATGCATACATAATGCATGGTTTTTTTCCCGCATTGCGTATTTTTGCATGAAAACAAATATTTACCAGCGCCAGCGGCATTTATAGAGTCTATATCAATAAACATATACACCATATGTACATATTCTGGAATCTGATTTTCTTATATTTTTCTTTCCTTCTTCTTCTTCTTCTTCTTCTTCTCAATTCGTAGTTTTGTCGTTGTTTGTTTACTTGACTGATATGTTGATCTTTGTAAAAAATAATTAACTAGATTTTTTCGCTTTCACATCACATCTAGAGTACAATTTCTCGTCTCTCAGTGCATGCCAAGAACGAGTAAGCTATAGGCTTTTCTATGCAGCTAAAAAAAAACTAATCACATGTTTGAATACAAATCGAATATCAGTTTTGTAGTGAAGTTTTGAAGCATATTATACTATTTTAAGTGAGACTGATTATTAGCGAGAAATAGAAAAATATTAATAGAACAATTTTTTGAACTTGTCGTTTGAGTTGAATGCTTTCCGGTTCAAATAAAGCTTTTTCTTTTTTTTGACAAAAAAATAAACTGAGTAAGCTGAATTTTTGATTCTATAAAGTTCCCGACTAACTTTAGAAATTGGCTCTTTTTAATAAAATATTACTCAGAATTTATTTTGTATTTTTCTCCAATTTCTGAAAGAAAACCTTCGAATTCAGTGTATTCGATAAGAGCTTAAAATACGAAAAATAAGCTTCATCATAATTGGATTATATTTTTCATTTTGTTGTATTTTTTTGGATTTGATATATAATGTTTGGTTTTTTCTTTCTTATTTTCGGAATTTTAAGAAAAACTAGAATACTTGGAGTGAAATGACTATTTCTCATTTTCTACTGAGCAAATACTGGGAATGTTTTTCTCATTTTGCCAAGGATAGAAAATAATGTGAAAAATCAAAAAAAAAAAGAAGCTTACTACTACTAGAATCGATTTTCACTACCATTTTGTCGAAATTTAAAGTCACTATGTTGATGAACGTTAGATAAATTTTTTTCACATTTGAGAGTATTTTTTCAGTTTTCTATTAGTTAATCACGCAAGTCTCCTTAATAAGTCTGAGATTCCAAATAATATTTATCTTCTTCTTGTTCTTTTTCGAAAGCCTGAAACGTCGGAAAAATGAACATTAAGTTTCAGAAGTATGTTGATCCTTATGTTTTTCATGAACAAATACTTAACTGAAGACTGGTTCGAAAAACAATGAGCTTGATTCATAAACCTTTTTTGTTCGAGAAATTTTTGTTTCCAGAGAAATTTTCTCAATAGTACATTGAAGCCTATTAATGAAAAAAGAAAGAAAATCTAATTATAGTTATAATAGTAAAAACATGCATTTTTTGGCTTCATATAGTGCGCAATTACACACAGATCATATTTGTCTCAAATTTTTCAGAATCATCACAAAAAAAACTGCAAACATTATTTATATGCATATTATTCATCTTCAATTCAGACGAACTGAATAGTATATGAATAAATATATACATATTCATCCCAAAAATAACGCATCTTGCTGGGGTGGTTTCATTTTTTGATATATCCAGCGTTTTTCTTCCCTTTCTCCTCCTACTCCTTCATCTTCTCATATTTTTTTCCGTCTTTTCGGTTTTTCTCGCCTCAATATGATACTATTTTTAGGCATTTTTGTTTGCGGTCTCGTTTTCCTTCCTTCCCTCACTTTTTTATTCGCATCTCGTCTTCGGTGTGTCCCTTCCCTGTGTATTCCCAATATGTTTTTTCTCCCTTCCGTCCGTCCAATGCTTTTTCACTAAATGTCCTCGATTTTTATTGATTTTGTGGACCCGAAATAGTACTGAATCTAATAGAGGGTACAATAATGTTTGTGTAGTGAAGAAGCACAAACAAAACAGAAAAATGAAATGCGGAAAAATTTTGCGCCCGCGCGCGCACAAAAACTGTTTTCTCCCATCATCCATATATTATTTTTCTCATCATGAACATTGAACTACATGTTTCAAAATATGTTTTCTTCAATTATTCTAATTAGATGTTTCAATTTTCGACAGTTGACATTTCGCACCCACCGATAACGACTTTGTCAATATTTTTGTTTTTTCTTGTTCTCAATTTCTTATCTTGACACATTTTTATTATTCAGTTTTTTACTTGTTTGATTAGTGAAACATATAATCAGAAAAAGGCATATGTTTGAGGTTTTATTTTGTTGCAATTCCGGTAATCATGCTTCTTGAAGCGTAACTTATGTGAGCGTGATTTTGAAGAAAAAACATTGAACATTTTGATTTCAGATGCTCTAGCCAACAAAACGCAACATTTTATTCAATGTTTTTTAGGTATACTTACTCAACTTGCAAAGTTTAAAATTTTAACAAAAACTACCTCATCAAACTTTGTTCACGCACATGGATTCCTCATCTCTGAGAATTTTGAAAATAAAAAAATTCGGTTTATTTTCTCAGAAAAGCAGAAGCCCTTTGTATCATTCGAAATCAAAAATCATAGTTTTTTTTTCAGAATTTTTATCATTCCTGAATTCTGAAAAACATATATCTAGCTTATTTTTTAAATTACGCTTCTTTTCGAGCTATATGAACATCGCAAACGTTGTGCCTTTTTCAGGTTCATTTATACGAAAAAATTACTTCGTTCTGGTTTTGGCAGTATTCTGCAAAAAAATGATGACTCGATGACTGAGGTCCAAAACACAGAATTTTCATTTCTGGATTTTTTCTAAACAAAAGTTTCTTTAACTGATGGAAACTTTTTTGATTGTTTGAGGATATACTTCTTTCAAGAATCATAACAAACCTATTTATGAAACTAGAATATATTTTGGTGAATTCATTCGGCAGAATTCCTTTTTTTAATAACTTCCTCCCATACTTCGCTAAAATTATAAAAAATATATTTGTTTTTCAGTGTTATTATAGTATTTCTTTTTTTCTAATATGTCTCAGAGGATCATTGTTTTCCAAATATCATATATAGTTATTTCATTCTTCTCAATTTCCTACAAAAAACTTAGAAAAACAAACATCACCAGAAATGTTTCATTTTTTGCAGGTGTTTAATTATTCTCACTCGCAAAAATTTTTTTCTCTTTTTTTCTCGCTTCCAAACTACACAACTATGTATGCATATATGTGTGTATACGTATAGTTGTACTTTTTTTCAAATTCATGCGTGCATATGAGCATAAAAAATCTCAATAGAGTTTAATTAGATATACCAGGAACCAAAATATTCCCTCCTCTCTGCGAAGAGAAACGAAAATGTGCTCAATGTATACCCCAACCGGTATTTCGTCCTGTTTGAAAATAGTGGAAAATCTGAATGGTCAAACAAAAATCATGCGCATTTTTTTCTAACAATGAATAAGTTATTTATTTGCGCAGTTGTTGATTTTTTACGCGATCCAAATCATTTTGTTTTCGGAAATTTTGTTTTCGGATTCTTTTCTCAAAGTAAGCCTAATTTCAGGTGAAAAACTTATGACATATATATGTTGTTTTTGACATAACTTGAACATGAGCAAAAAAATAGAACAGAACATCGTAAAATGCATTTAGCAGGTGGCCACTCAGAAAAATGTTTTGGAAGAAGAAATAACAACATTTATTATTTCTATGTATTTTTTTTTTGACGTACTTCTTCCGGGTAAATTCACATTGTCGGTACAAATAATTATCCAATTCGGCATGTTACTGATTCCCAGAAAAATGTTGATCTAGTAAACAAAATTACAAGCTGCGTTTTTGCCATATCCAACTAATTCTGAATGCTGCGTAGTACACGTTTGCTGTTTATTGTAGTCTATTTTAATGATTTCCACGAACGTGTTTGTGTCCGGAATTATTGTGTGTTGTGTGCTTTGAATCATATTATAAAACGTTCTGATATTTTTGAGAGATACCGGAACAAGATGAAGACTCTCTAAAACAAAATTTTGATCAGAGTCAATTTTTAACGTATTACTAATTTTTTTTGTCGAAATTGCTGCAGGTTTCTACTACAGCCGGAATCACTTTTTTTTCAATCCAATTCAATTTTTCATGCAAAAAGTTCAACAAAAATAAATAATTTCCAGGAACTCATTATCACCTGTTGATCACGTTTTTTGAGTTCCCTCATTTCCTGCTTTGAAAAATATGAAATTGAATTTTTTCATTCATTCAAAGATTTTTTTCTCCTCTCACAGTAAAATAAATTTTATTGATATTTAATGTGCTCTTTTATATTGTTCATTATATAAAATACCATCAACTAATAATATCATATTTAATTTTCAGACGTACCACCAGAAGCAGATGGATCTGCTTGGTCACTACCATCGTGCTCAGCAGGAGCTGAACGTTCAACATTTACAGAATGTCTATGCGGCACTTCAACAACAACAGAATGAGCGTGCTGCTGCAGCAGTTCAAGCCATTTCAACAGCTGCCGCTGCCGTTGATAGTGCATCCTCATTCACAAGCGCTACAACTACCAATTCTTCACCACTTTCTTCGAAATCACAACGAAATCTTCATTTAGATGATGGTCCAGGTTAGTTAAGAGAATTCATCAAACAGTTCAATTGGTTTTTTTTCAGTTGCACCGCTGTCGTTGGCAAGTTCATTGACTAATTTGTTGAATGGGACAAACAGTGTACCACATACACCTAATAGAGATCAACCATCCTCTTCTAACAAGAAATGGTAGGTTCTGTGAATAAAAACCTCATTCATTTCTTTTTTTTTAGCGATATCCCGAGAACAAATTCAACCACAATTTCTCAACTCACAAAAGATCGATTAAAAAATATGATCGCAAATCGAAGCCGAGGAGAGAGTGGCAGCCAAAGCAACTTGTTAGGATCATCATCCTCAACTGGAATAACCACTAATAATCCAACACATGTGAGTTTTTGCAATCCTCTGGCTCATCAACAGGATTAAATATTGCAGGTTAATGTATCCTCTCCACATTTCGAGCCATATCGTCTTCCTTCAAACTTTACAACGGCACAGACAATTCAAGCAAATGAATTCCAACTTCGCAAAGTGAACTCTGAACCAAATTTGAAAATGAGAATCAGAGCAAAATTGTTGTCCAAAGGTTCCAGCCCAGTTCAGCAATATTCAACAAATAATACACAGTTCAACTTCACACATCCACAATTAAAACGGTTTGTACATATAAATAATTATCTGACAAAACTGGTGAATTTTTTTTAGCTGTGACAGTGAAACTTCGCAAACTGCTACTTTGGATATTCTCCAACAAAACACACACAATGTATTACCACATTTAATGCTACCGTCGCCATCCCTACCAAACCTGGCTGCATCTGGAGGTTTTCCAAACGTCAGCCTTCCTATTGGTAAGAACAAAGTTAAAGATTAATTTTCTAAAAAACTTGTTTTCTTCCAGATCTCACAGCATTCATGGCTGCCGCCAATCTTTCACCATTCCTCAGTCTTCCCAGTCTTCTCAATAAAAAACTAGAACTCGGTGGATTGACGGATGATTGCGACCGTAATAGTTTATTGGGAGCCGCTTCGTCATCCAGTCTTTCACAAGCAATGAGTCTGGGTGGTCATCAATATCAATCATTGCTGAAACAACAAATCAGAGATCTTGTTCTCCGAAGAAAAAGTTTGGTTCGAGAAGAACCTGAAGAAGGAATTGATGATGCACATTTCACCGGGTTATTATCATCAAGTAAACTTCAACATCTCCAACAACTTGCTTCGGAAGCTGGTCTTGATTGTAAAGGTGATTCAACACTCACTGGTTTGGCATATGATGCAGCAATGGCAAAACATGAGTGTGTTTGTGGAAATAGTTCGTCTCATGTTGAACATGGCGGTCGAATTCAAAGTATTTGGTCGAGGTTAATTGAAAGAGGATTAGTGCAAAAGTGTGAAAAAGTGACTGCAAAGAAAGCATCATTGGATCAATTACAACTTGCACATTCACAAACATACACTACGTTCTTTGCTGTCTCACCAACTGCTTGTTTAAAAATGGACGCAAATTCACTTCCATTGAAACGATTTCTTCAATTACCATGTGGTGGAATCGGCGTAGATTCAGATACATACTTCAATGATGCTAGCACTCAAACAGCCGCGCGAATGGCAACTGGAAGTTTGATTGAGTTGGCAACTCAAGTGGCTGAAAATCGAATTCGTAATGGTTTTGCTTGTATTCGTCCTCCAGGTCATCATGCTGAACGAGAACAAGCTATGGGATTTTGCTTTTTTAACAATGTTGCGATTACCGCTAAAGTTCTTCAAGCTAAATATCCTACTCAATGTGCCAAAGTTGCTATTGTTGATTGGGATGTTCACCATGGAAATGGAACTCAATTGAGTTTCGACGATGATCCGAATGTTCTTTACATGTCACTCCATAGGCATGATAATGGAAACTTCTTCCCCGGTACTGGTTCAGTTACTGAAGTTGGAAGGAATGCTGGAAAGGTTTGTTAACTGCCCTAATGGTTACAATAAATCAAAACTTATTTTTCAGGGTTTCACAGTCAATGTGCCATTCTCAGGAGATATTATGCGAGACGCAGATTATCTCGCAGCATGGAGAGCTGTTATCGAACCAGTGCTTGAGAGTTTCCAACCCAACTTCATTCTTGTATCAGCTGGTTTTGATGCAGCACGCGGACATGCCAATGCACTTGGTGGATATGAAATTTCACCAGAACTTTTCGGATTCATGACCAAAAGTTTGATGAATTATGCAAATGGAAAAGTTGTCTTGGCATTGGAAGGTGGATATGACTTGACAAGTATCTCACAAGCAGCAGAACAATGTGTTCAAGCATTGATCGGAGAGTCAGATGATGCTGGACGATTGAGTTCAGCTGCACTGGAAACAATGCCATGTGTCAGTGCGCAAGAAACTATCCAGAAGGTATGTGGCAAAAATTCTATTTTACTTTCTGAGTACATCAAATATATTTTTTAGGTTATTGCTATTCACAAAGGTTATTGGCCAATCCTCGCCACCAAACAATCTTCGATAAACACTTCTGAAATGCAATGGCGTCTCCAACAACCATAAAACCCATAAACATCCCTTGATTTCCAAAAAAAACGAACAAACATTTCCATTCATTTGCGGTCTCTTGTTTCAAACGTGTTTTACTCAGCATAATTCCATATACAAAAAAAACAACACGATTCTTCAAAAAAATATTTTCAAAAAGATGTATGCATCGAATTTACGCTTCAAAATTGTTTGTGATATGTCTATAGAATAGTTTTTAGTTGCACCATTATTTGAGAAAAATATAAATATTCATTTATATTCACGGGAAATTTGTCCTTTTATTGCATTGTTGCAAAATATCTAAATAATAAACCTTACTTTTTCAAGTATTCCATGTATCAGTTTTAGTGTTCCCCAACCTGTCCTCACTATGTATAACATCTGTATGTATATTCGATTTTTGAATGACCAACTTCTGAACGAATTTAGTTTGACCAATATTTTGTTCTTATACTGTATTTCATAACTTATTCCAATAATTTTTTAAATGTATCAGATAACATTGCCCAACTTTTACTGTGAATGTTGTATTTTTACCTATCATGCCATGTTTGAACAATTTTTTTTTGATGATTTTTAATATATTCTCAAGAATAAAACAATGATTGTTATCCATGATCATTCAAATATGAAATTCTTATTTTTCTGAACACATTTTCAAGAAACGTTCCATTTTCTCTGATTGAAACACTCATTCATCTTGGTTGTAACAACAGATGGGCTCTGAAAAATCATTGAACTCGAGGTTTTTTATATATGATTTTATATAAAACGTATTTTCTCAAAAAATACATAAGTATTTGATTTGTCATACATTTCTATCAACAAAACCAGAACCTAAAAATAAACATAAACCACAACATTTTTTGTGAGAAATATAATATTTCACAGATTTCCTTCCTAGTTTCAACATTCTATTGTAATCGACTAAGTTACAAAGTTAATTTAGCTCGAAGCTTTTGATATATTGTTTTTTAATGAGTTCATGACTTTTTTGAGAGATGATTTATAGTAGGTGAAATGTGAACATGTTGCAAAATCAGATATATATGTGTCTGGTTGTAACAAAACCAAAAAAACGTCTGATTTATGTTCTTCAGTGGAGATGTTCTAGCTCTTCTCTTATTGTATTATAATCATGAAGTATTATTTGATTATAGTATTGTTTTCTATATGTTATGCCAATGAAATCAAAACTTTACCAGGTTTAGAATTTGACTTGAACTTCAAACATTATTCAGGATATTTGAATGCTTCGAACAATCATCGTCTTCATTATTGGTTAGTTGATTAATTGAAAAAAATTCATAAATGTTTATTCTAGGTTCGCAGAATCTCAAAACAATGTGTCATCAGATCCTTTGATATTCTGGTTCAATGGTGGTCCGGGATGTTCTTCTTTAGTTGGCATGTTGGTTGAACATGGTCCATTCTTGCTTGACGAAGATGGTGAAAAACTACGTGAAAATAATCATTCTTGGAACAAAGTTGCGTCTGTTGTATATCTTGAATCACCAGCCGGTGTTGGTTTTTCATATTCTAAAAATGGAGATGTTCTTAACAACGATGATCAGACATCACAAGAAAACTATGAAGCCATCAAAGAATTTCTACAGGTATGAGTTCATGGCAATTTCAAAATAGTAATCGGTTATTTTAGGAGTTCTCACAATTTCGAAATCATTCTATTTATTTGTCAGGACAATCCTATGCTGGTTTTTATATTCCCATGTTGGCTTTAAGAATACTGAATGGTCAAAAAGCGTTTCCGATCAACTTCAAGGTATGAATAATGTTTTTCTGAATCATATTTGGCTAGTTTCAGGGTATGGCTATAGGGAATGGATACATGGATATAAATTTGAATCAAATAACTCGAGTTGTGTATGCTTACACACATGGTTTTGGCGATGAAGAAACTTATCGAGAATTCACAAATGTTTGCTGCCAGGGGAATATTGAAACATGTGAAGGGTCAACTTTAAGTTTGGATTGTTATAGATTCTTTCGCAACAACAGTAATAAGCTTATTCAAACCAACGGAATTGATAGTTATGATATAAATCGAATTTGTCCATATGAAGAAAATATCAATCCAATGAGAGTAAGGAAAAGATCAAAAACGTTTTAAATAGAAAATATTTCAGTCACACAAGATGTTCCGCGAAACGCCATGTTTTGATGAGCATGAAAACTTGCGATTTTATATGAATAAAAAAGAAGTTCGAGATGCTCTTCATATTCCTTCTCATGTTCAGCCTTGGAAAATATGCGCCTTTGACTTGGATCAAACTACTTATACTACCAATTATGACGACATGAAATTTTTTATCAAAAAAGTTGTTGAAAAAGGTGTCAAAACCCTTTTATATTACGGCGATTCAGATTTAGTTTGCAATTTTATGTTAGGACAGAAGTTTTCATCTGGACTTGGTCTTGAAGTAAGTGAACTGTTTCTGCGTTTGAAAAAATAACCACATTTTTTCAGTTGTTAGGTTCACATGAACCATGGTACTTTGATGAAATAGTTTCCGGATATTATACTTCATACGCCGGTTTAACATTTTTGACGTTCCGAGGTGCTGGGCACTCTGTTCCTGTGACACATGCATCACAAATGTTATATGTATTGAAAACTTTTTTGAAAAATGGGAAGTATTGAGGAATACATAATTTTTCTGCCTATTTAAAAAAAACTCTTCATGCTATTCAGAAATTTTTACTTCGAATTGGTTTGTTTTCAAGGTTTTGTTTTCTCATGCTATTTCAAATAATCAGTCATTTTACATTGACAGTGTACAAGTGAACGCATTTTGAAATGTAAGAGAATGAAAGACCCGAATGAGGGAAAAAATCAGGTGATTTTTCTCTGAAAATATTTATACTCAGTTGAAGGTGGGGTGCCGGAAATTGGCAAGTTGCTCTTAAAAGAAAAACGCATAATCTTTAGGTATAACCATCGAAGGATTTTATTTTAAAGCAACACCTGAAGCTAAAAAATCGATACCAAAAAAAATCGACAAAACCTATTGGAAATTGAAGTTAACACTGTTAAAATTAGGATCCCAGAATATGAAATCACAACATTTTAAACGAAGTGAGTTTCAGCCATTCAAATTTCACATGAGAAACCAGATTTGAATTACCCCCTCAACACGTTTTGAAAAGATGAAATTTTTTTATTTTTTACGTGAACTTTTTTCTTCGTTGTCCACGGGGTTTCTCTCCGCATTTTCAAATAAAAAGTCGCCAATTGAAGTGTTCGCGGGCGGCGTGTTCTCACATTTTGCTAGGAATGATAGGAGAAGAATTTTTGAACAGATTTTTTCTGTTTTTCGTATTTTGACTAAAATTTTGCCATTTTTCAACATTTCATGATTATTTTCCACTCAGATATAGGAAACGTTCCATATTTTTCGTATTTTTTTTTATTAGTAATAAAAAAATGCGAACATGCATTTTAGCTTCAGGGGTTGCTTTAAACGTGAAAGAAGTTTAGTTTTCGAGAAGAAAGTTCAAAAACTTGTCCTCACCTCGAACGTATCAACATTCCATGAGATAGTACTGAAAACTTTTTTTTTACAAATTTTCTCGAGTGATGTCTTATGTACAACACAATACCCAAAAAGTACCCAATAGTCTGGGAGCCAAAAAAAAACCAATCTGGAAAATGTTGTGATTTTTGTGAACTCAATCACACCAGACAATCAAAACTGATAAACAAACAAAAACAAAATTTAACTTATTTCTTTCATCATTTGATTTTTTGAAAATTAAAATTGAACTTGCAGAGGAACTAATACTGTAGCTTACTATGTTCCTCTGATTTCAATATTCTCCTCTTTTTCTGCATTTCGACCATTGTTATTCTCAAAAAAATAACACAGACGCGCAAATAAATATGGAAAATATCAAAAACTAGGTCTTCTCTGCTTGACTCTCAAAACCAATCAACTCATTCCAAATCACTCTTTTCTCTGCTGACAGATTAATAATAATAACAGATGGATAAAATGCAATTTTTCTTTCCAACAATAACAAACTCATCAAAATATAGGCAAAAAAAATAAGCGTCTTCTATTGATACAAAAACAAAAACAGCACCTCATTATTTCCGATGTATAATTATATGCACTTTCATAATTTTGGGCCCAAAATCTTCCATTTTCTCATTTTTTTTCAATTCCGTATTTGTCTCATCTGCTATTTAATAATCTATTTATTTTTTTTATATTTTTCATTATAAGCCATCTCTCAAGCATTCATCCGTTTTTTTTCTGGTATTAGTACTGTAGGCTTTTCCAAGAAATGATAAAGAAATGAGCGTCCAATTTTATTTAATGAATTACGACAAAAATGTAATGTGGATCCACTTTTTTCGGCACAATAAATGCCGGCCGTCACGCTTATCCGACTATCAATTCAAACATGAAATGAATAGAAAATTTTAAAACTCCAATTCATCACCGAAAGAAAATTTCCTTGTATGCATACATAGATCAAACATGAATAACTAGTTGGAATAAAAAATGAAAATGATGAGTTTTTTTTTTGTAGAAATTCAATTTCTTTTCAAACGCTCAAAGCTAAGCTTTATATTGTGCTGCGAAAGAACATGTTTTGAAAAACAAAACAAAATAGAACAAAAAATAATTGCGGCGGTATTAAGTATGTTTTTTTATTCCTTTACTAGTATCTTTTTCTTACATCTATATATCTCAATTCTGATTTACATAATGTATCCAACTCATTTTTTCATTCAGATCTTTTTTTTCTCCAGGATGTGATGCTCATCACAATTATAATTCATTTTCATCTGACTTTTGAACTGTCATTATTTCAATATCAAAACTTGTTTGGGTGACTATTTCACTAATATTTTTGTCAGTTGTGAGTGTTTTTTGTTTGAAAAAAATACTGAAGGTCTGCTATATTTTTTTGTTCAAAATCATCATTTTGTACTGTACTTTTTGATTTCAGTCAGTTCTTTTTTTCGAACTAAAAAAATAAGATTAAAAAAAAAGTTTGTGTAGGTTCAATTTAAAAGTTTTCAACGAGTTACGTTTGTTATAGTGATATCATATTCAGCTTAACTGTTTTGGTTTTGGATTTTAATCGTTGACGATTGGTAAGTAGTATACCATAAAAACATGTTTTTTCTCATTAAAGTGTAGAAGTATTGATTCAAGCTTAACTTAGGTTGGTAGTAAAAACAATTTTCTGATTCAACATGTTTTGGCATCACTTTCGACTTTACGTTTTATTTTCCGCATATTGTAGTGCTCTTTGCGTATAAACTTCCCGATTTTCCCAGACAGACAAGGTACAGCATAACAAAAAAATGCAGCTACAAAATATTTATTTCAAAGAATTTAATTTTTTCCTATATAATTCCATTTTGTTCATTTGAAAGAAAAACATCATTTGGATATGCTGAAAATTCCTGAAAAACAAAAAGAGTGATATGAACTTTCTTGAATTTTTTCAATACTTTATTTAAAAAAAAACACTCTCACCTATTTTGTGAAATTTTTGATGAAAAAATAAGATTATTTTCATATTTTGATTGTTCCTTGTACAAAGAATCGTTTTAGTGCTCTAATAATTTCAAAATATTGTTTCTCTGTAAAAAACTCAACGGATTTTTTTTTTGTTTTCAGACTTTCTAACTGTTATGAATGTCAATCGTGAATGTTTTTCAAAAATTCCGCTAATTCCCCATCATAGGAAGTCGTTAATCGAAATTACAAAAATATATCTTAATTTAACTGATGAATGTTGTCCTATGAATACAAATTCAGAAATTTGTACTTCTCTGGCTGACAAAAAAGCAGAGATCGTAGTTCTCCGAACGGAAACTATTCCTGATATATGGATAACTGATTTCATTTTTTCTTGCTTTTTAGAGAGAATATCACATGAAGTATGTCTGGTTATCCAAGGAGTATGAATCGCTAAGAAAAAAGTTGACAGATTATTTATCTCTGATTTCACGAGCTGACGTCATTTTATAGTTTGATGATTCAAGCAACATTTTTTTTCAGTTTGTATACTTTGATAATAACATCATTTTTTGTAGACGTTTTGTTCAGAATTTCCCTGAATTTTTTAGAATGTGTAATAAATTTTAGTCATACATGGTTCATTGAAAACCATAAATCTCGAAACATCCAGCTATTTGAAACGAGAAAACCATTATTTTCAAACACGAATAGGTTTTCACATTACAACCTGGAAATCAAAGCGAACGAATAAAAAATCTAATACCATGTTTTCCATAATAAATTTTCCTCCGAATCGAGTGAGAGCAGCAAAAAAAAAAAGAAAAAAAGGAGAAAAACAAATCCGATGTTCAGTGAAGATTATCCTCCTGAAATGTAAGCTCCCCTTATGATTAATGATTTTTTAGTATCGTTTTCTTGATAAAATTCGTATACAAAACTTTTTTCCTCGCCATTTTTTTATTTGAAGCAAAAAAAAGTTTTTGGAAAAATATCGCAGTTTTCCCTGGGGCTCGAATTTATGGAATCTTTGAACATCTCAACCCACATTTTGAAGAGGGTCGTCAATTTTTCTTGATTATCATCTCCATTTTTTTCTCTCGCTCGACTTTTCAACTTTTTTTATTTACTTATTCGATTCCTTCTACAGCTTACTAATTTTTTCTTTCGATGTTTTTTCCCCGAAGAAAGAGCTCAAGCAAAAATCGTCGCTTTCCTCTCAAAAATAAAAATGCTTGGCCATGTTATTTTTCCATGAAAATCTCTTACTTCTTCGGAATTGGTGTATATTTTTCCAGAAGTGTTAATTTTGATCTTAAATCTATTGCACAAACTACTTAGACGTGTTATTATTCTTGATATTATTTCATACTATAAGTTTATAAATAGATAGATAAGATTGAAAAATGACACGAAGTATTTTGTATATTCGAGATTATTTTAGCGTAGGATTACATTTATTTTTTTTTTCTATTTATGTGTTCTTTTCTTGTTTTTTGACGTAGTGAGGCTATTACTCTTCATAAATCGTAGAGTTTTAAGTTTTATAGAACGATTTTTGATTGTTAACAAAATTTTTACTTAAAATGAAGAAAAATCTTTCCAAACAATCCACATTTATTTATTTGTTGAAAATGTTTTGAAAAAACTGAAACATTCAACACAATGAATTTCCCTGACGTTATATTTATTCTTTTAGGGAAGAACTTCATCAAAATTTTGATAAAGTGGATAAAGTTAATTTTTTTATAGAGCATCTCCGAAATAACCAATTTTCTATAAATTTAATGAGAATATAGGAAAATAATATTGGGTCTTACCATCACGGTTCTAACATGTTCTAGATGATTTCTCAAGTATAATAAACTTCCTCATATTTTTTACACAGTTATCATATTTTTATGGTCAAAAAATATGGCTTATCGGAATGAAAAATTTCAAGATGAAGTTTACAAATTCGAAAAACTTGTTTGTATTAACTCTGTTATGTCAAAAATCTTTCAGATGGTAAAACTATTCGAACCAAAACAAATTTTCGTTATAACGTACATGTTTTGTCAAAATATATTGTCAAAAGGATTAGACAGAAAAAAACAATAATATGTTTGTAATAACGAGTTCAAATAATGTATTCATCTTGCTAATATGCTCATCTTTTAACTTTCTCGTAATCCCAGACAAAACCGGATTTGTTGACATACTATGAGTGTATGTATATCAAAATATTAATGTGCACGAATGACATTCAATCGTCAATTTCCAATTTCCAATTTCCCAGTACACCTTCACCTCATGACATCGTTCATACTTCCGTGCTAATAAATCAAAAGTTCTTGCTCTTCCATAAACGGACCGGAGATGTGAGTTGACTCGAGAAAAAAATGCTCAAAATTTATGAACCGTGTCAAATTCAACTGAAAACATGTTATTCTTATACTCCTCGTATATATATATGTGTGCTATAACATCATAAATGAGCAAAAGAAGATGAAAATGAAGAAAAAAGGTTACTCTTTCCACGCATTTGACGTGGAAAGAAAGCAATGATGCGGAAGAGACGTGGTTTAAAAATGAAGGTAGGTGAAAAAAAGAAAGAGAAAAAAAATAAAACAGCATATAAAGACAATGTAGATGGAGATGACGAAGTTTTACTTGGAGCAACAAAAAAACTTAACTGATCAAACGTCATATTTTTTATTTTGGATTGCTTTTGACCTTCGAAGTTCATTTATTTTTTTCGATCCAAATTCCGATTTTCATTGTGTTGTGTAGTTCTAAAGTATTTGTGTGTTCTCGAGCAAAGATTTTCATACAACATTTGTATTCTGTTCAGACTTCCAATCAAATTCACAAACACAAATGAAGACAATATAAGATGTTCCTGTTATATTTTTTTTCGTTTTTCTTAGTTAAAATTCAAATTTTTACGCTTCAATTAATGTCTAATCAGGTGTGAGTTATTACCATAAAACTTGAGCTCATTGAGCACAACAGTTGATTTTTTGATAGTTCCAAAATCTCAACATCTGAAGTTCATTGTGTATGATATAAAATATATATTCTAGACGGCGAATCTTGATGATTCCATACGGAGTTTTGTTGAGATTATAGGATTATCAGGATTTTTAGAATAATTTTTAGTTTTTTCTCCTCTCTATGTTATGCTATGAAAACAATATCGTGGTGAACGAAAATCCGCGGTTGTAAAAAAAAACAGAAAAAAATTTATTTGGGTGAACAAAAAAGCTGTGGACTACCATTTTCATTATTTTAAACCTTGTAGTTGTTTTTATAAATTTTTGAATTTTTATGTAGGGCAACTTTGTATTACGATACGTATAATATATTTTCACTTCTACATTTTTTTAAGCAAGCATTTATCATCTAATCCCTGTCTCAAAAAATCTGTATATGGAAAAAGTTCCATATGATGTTGGAATGAAACGCATAGAAGCATGAAATAAAAAGTCGTGCATTTCACCCTCTTTTCCCTATTCTCCTTCATTTTTCTCATTTTTTTGCTCGCTCCACACCTTCCGCAGGGGTTCGATTACCCCAGTTGTTCACTTCCTCAATGAAGAAAATTTGAGATTCAACGTCATTTTGAGGTTTTTCATTTTTACGAGTAATTTGAGAATTGTTGAAACACCATACATTTGTAGTTTATTGATGTTAATTTTTTTCTGCTTCTTTATTTTCAAAATTTCAATCATCAAATAATGTAAGAAAATATTTTTTTATTTTGAGTTTATTTTTCAAAGTTCGAACATTTCAAACTCAAAACGTCCATATTCCAGAAACATGACAAATGACTTTAAGTTTCGATCCTCTACTCAAGTTTTGTTGCTTTTGTGAAGTGGGTTGAACATTTTTCGAGACTTGTTCGGTTTTCATTGAAAACCCTTGCAGAGTGTTGTGATACTAATTGCATTTCAGAGTTGTTTTCTTGTTGTTTACCTATCTGGTAGTTTTCCAATGTTTTACTATTTGAAAAAAAAAACCAATTGTGTGTTCTTTTTCTTGTGTGATTTCCTAACTTAACAATCTATGTATTACATTTTTATGCAAAAAATGGCATATGTTTGAAACTTGAACAGTTTCTTTTTTCGAGATAGTTTTGCGATTTAAAATTGCCTTTTGACTATTCACAACAAAAAAAAATCGATTTCAGATTATTATTTTCCATGTTAGTAGCTTTAGAGAATTTATATTTTCTTTTATCTGGCAGATTAATATTTTTCTTGGTTTTTCAACATATTAGTTTTAGTTCCAAATTTCTGGATTTTGTTTTCAATCGTGTAGATAGCTTTTGTGTATATGTTCCAGTCTCTTTATTTTTCTGAAATTGGGTGGTTCATTTGCAAAACTCAGTAGTATATTTATACGCGTAATTCACAGCAATGACTCAATTATCAAAATATGTTACAGATTATTTTCCAGTAATTTTTTCTGAGTTCATTCTTTACAAGGTGTATTTTTTTCTAGCTTCTCAATATGTCTTTAGAAAATTTTTGACCCCCCGGACTGTTTTTTTCAGATATAACAAGAAGTTCACAAATCGTAAGTTAATATTAGAAATCATTCGAAAGTACAAAAATTCTGTAGTTTTCAATTTCCTATAAAAACCAAGTTTTTCCGTCTTTTCCCCTTTTTCTTCATGGGAAACTTCATAGTATCCACAACATTACAGTAATTTCAAACACTTTATATTTTCTAAAAATAGACTTTTCATATATTTGTTTGCTCTGATGGCTGACTGAAAGTGTTGAAACAGGATTAGAATCTTCATTTTCTCCGGGTCTGTCTTTTTCACTTTGCATAATATACATCTTATTTGAAAATATTTATAGATGTAATAAATTTATGTATGTCGAGAAAGTATAATCCATGTGACAAAAAAGGAGAAGATGATTATTAATATGCAAAAGGAAATGCACGTTTTCCATGTCTATTATCATATACATAACTGAAAATTTGATTGAGATTAATAACATAAGCATAGCATAGTATGTGTGGTCTTGATCTTGAAGAACACTACATTGAAATTTATATTTATTCGATAAATTAAAAATTCATAATAGTGTTAATAAATAATTTGGTATGATAAATAAGAAAAAGAGCAAATTGATGTCAACTAAGTGAGTGATCATCTCACTTTGAACTTTGATGAAGATATGAGGAAATTCAATTTTCTGTGGCTTTTTTTATTCTGAATTCTGTGCTGGCTTTGCGCAGCGAAATTCATGTTGAATGAAATGCTCTTTTTTGCAAATTCCTGCTACATTTCATACTTTCCAACAATGAAAAATGAAATTATTTGATTGTTACAGATTATTCAAGAGGAAACAAATTCATCACATTGGTCTATACCAAATATTTTCGACCTAATGGTTTCAAATTTACATGAGTGCATGTAAGTTTTTTTTTTCAGAATTCTTTTTTAATATCTCAATTCTTTAGAGGTAGATTAATTCAAAAATGTCTGAAACTTCACTGTTTGCAATTTGGATACAGTAAGAAGCTTTTGCTCGTTCTTGATACATACATTCAATATTTTCAGAAAACTAATTTTCGGAATTGTTGAGCCTCGACTTTGTTTGTAATCACAGAATTCAGGTTTTTGAAATCATGAGAAAATATGTTTTTAAAAAAATGGAGTAATTTTTTAAATGTTTACTAGACTTTTTGATAGAAAAAACATCCCCGAGGGTTTGACTAGTTATATCAAAGATGTTTTTTCTGTTTTGAGATCAAGTGTTGAAGTGTCTGACTCCTTTCAAATGGTTCTATGTCTGAAGAATCGCAATATTTTCTAGCTAGAACCCCTACGAAATTCTCGAATTTTATCGAAAGTTTTAGTTTTTTTAATAACATTTTTTTCCGCCTTGTTACATCAGAAATTCATTTGTTCTTTTGTAATGATTCATCAAATCAAACATTAATAGTTCAACTTATCAAAGTTATAATCCAATATACATGCAATATCAATCACAAAGTGCTAACTGCTATAAAAACATGTATTTCCGTCAATCACTGATTATTTTTAAGCCAAAAACCTTTCTTATTCTCTTCCCCTCTCTTGTCTCTTCTTATTCTTTCATTAATCCGTGCTCGCACATATCGCAAAACGTGAATCTGCTAATTCTTTTTTTTTTCCTCATATATTCATTCTTTTGCTTTTTGTGCCTTTTTACGCTAGTTTCGATGGGATCTCAAATTCGATAAACTGATTTGAGAACAAGAAGATACTTTTGTCATCTTCCTTCTTTTCTCACTGACTGACACAATTTCTGCTTCTTCTCGACCCGTTTAAAATAACAACATCTTCTCTTCGTCTCCTACTTCTTCGACACCCCATTTTTTGGCAGTCGGATCTCCAACAATAAGCGGAGTTTGAACTCTACGTTTTTTTTGGTTGCTTGCTTTTGACAAGAAGTCAATCAAGAAAAAATAATAAAATAAAATAAATAGCGAATGGGAAAAAACCTACTTATTTTGCAATTCAATTAATTATAAAATCAGCATATATTGCAATTTTTCAGATAGTTTTCCACGTATCCTACTAGTTTTTAGTTTCTGACGATGAATCTTTGATTCTGGAAAAAAACGAGTTTCGAGGTAATTTTGAGGATGAATCCTGCCTGTAATTCCAGAAAAAGAAAACAAAAAAATTATCAAAATTAAAAAAAAAACTGACAACCTTATTGGACACGATTTTTTACTTCCTATTTTCTGTTTACTCAGTTAGCTGCAATTCTCTTAGGTTTTTTTCTGAATCCACACACTGCTTTGAAATTAACAAAAAGTATGATTATATTCAAAAATCAAACTAAAAAATAGTGGGTCAGTTTTTTGAGCAGTTAATTCGATATCATATTTGTGAAAATTTCAAAATTTCAGCGAAGTACCATTCAGAAAATATGCATTTTATTTTCTGAGAACGAGTCTAATGTATATTCCAGATTTGTCTAACTATTTGATTCCCTGAAAAAATTCTTCCATAATCATAGCTTTTACAAGTCTAGTAATATGTGTTGTGAAAAAATTTGGGGTTGTTTTGTTGTATACGTGTTCGGGGTAAGTCAGAATTGAGTTAGGGTGGGAAATATGATATCAACTTAGTTCCTATCTTGATTGGAGGCTTTGTGACCAGTGTATTTCATTTTGTACAAAATATTACAAACTCAATTTTTTAGAGAATGAAGTTCGATGAACACTTTCTGATTCTAATTTTCCACAACCGATCGTTTAAGCTTGTGTGTAGGAATTTCATAAATCATACAACTAATAAATCAAAATTTTCAAAAAATTAAAAAAGGAAACTCTTTTTTCTGCATTTGATGTAATCTTTTAATCTTTTTTTACAAATGAAAATATAGAACAGACATATTCTGGATTTTTCTTTCCATGATCATTAGTATTTTTCCGTTTTTCAATCTGATTTTCATTTGCTCCTCCTTTCATCTCCGGATATCAATTTGTTTTTGAATCAAAAACATCTTAACGCCCAATCCATCTGTTCACTGATTTATTGCTCCACTTTTCAAGAATGACGAATTCTACGATCTCTCGTTTTTTTCTTAACATCCCCATCATCATTAGACTCATTTTTGCTTGACCGATTTTTTCGAATTTTTTTTTCGAACACACCCAAATTATTATATGCTCCTCTAACCGATGTTCATGTGAACTCCGCCCTCTTTTTTCCGTTCATTTTTTCACATTTCTTCCCCTTTTTGCTTGATTTTTGTGCTTTTTTTCAGAAATACTCTTGACAGAAGTGAATCTGAAAGGCGGTGAACGATGGAGAATATAACCACACCGCCTGACACCAGTTGGATGTCTCCGTACAGTATCACTACGCAGGTATGAAAAACTTTTTCATTATTAAAAAAACAGACGACTATGAAATTTTTTCTGAAATCTTACTTCTCAGTTTTCCTGATAATAGAGAAATCGGACGCTTTCAGAGTTAAATCAAAGACATTTTCAACAAATAATTTATTCAATAGTTTTTTTCTTTTGAAATCGCATATTTTTTCATCCTGAGTATGAATATTTCTAAATTATCCGTGAAAAAATTATCAAAGTATTTTTGACACTCGATAGTCCTATAACATATTGAAGCTTGAAAGAACAACTACAGATATTTCGAAAATTGTCATGAATTAGAATGACAAAAAATATATATCTAGGTCAGTGTTTCATTTCATTCCAACTTATATTGTTCTTTAACTGTTTTTTCCCAGTTCATTCTGACTACGATGAATCTTTCTTTCTGTTTTGTAGATCTCAAATTTTTTAATTTTAATAATTCATCAGGAAAAATGATTAAAAATATTCTTCTTTTAGTACAACTTTCCCTGTTTTTCTATCCCGGAGGGAAAGTGCAGAAAAAAAGAGAATTAAAAAATGTTCACTTCGAATTATATATATCCCCTTATAGCTTGTGAAAGTTTGAATGAAAATCACATTAATGTTTTCAAAATCAAAATTCATATGGAAACCAGATTTTGAACCGGGTTCAGAGATGGAAAAATTAGACATGATTCTTTGAAATTCGTAGTAACCATGTAACAAAGAATAAATTGTTTTGTTAGAGGTTTGATGTTATTTCCCATTTTGCCTCAAATAACGACTTGCTCGAATGGCTTTAATGTTTATTCGGGAATATATACTACGAAAAAAAAACGAAATTAAAAACAACGGAAAAACTTTCGAAAAAAATATTTCACTGCGCAAAAATCATTTTAAAGTGTAAATTTTAAAAGATATTTTGAAAAATAAATACGTATTTCTAATAAAAGGAATCCATCCATTTTCTTCCAGAAATATTTATTTTTTAAGATTCTTGTTTGGTTGGTGATAATAATTCTGAGTTTGGAGACAATTATTGGTAATGCAATGGTCATAATGGCTTATCGGATAGAACGAAATATTAGTAAACAAGTAGGAATTCATTTTTCTAAATTTCCTATCAATTTTTTGTAATTTTTCAGGTTAGTAATCGATATATTGTATCTCTTGCCATATCGGATTTGATAATTGGAATTGAAGGTTTTCCATTTTTCACAATCTACGTCTTGAATGGTATGATTCTAGAAAAAGTACCAGATTTATCAACTCAATTGTTTTTTAGGGGATTTATGGCCTTTGGGCGAGATAGCGTGTCAAACTTGGTTGTTTCTGGATTATACCCTTTGTCTTGTTTCAATTCTGACGGTTCTTCTCATAACAGCGGATCGATATCTTTCAGTGTGTCATACAGCAAAATACTTGAAATGGCAAAGTCCCACAAAAACACAAGCACTGATTTTCATGTCATGGTTGTTGCCAGCGGTCATATTTGGAATAATGATATACGGGTGGGAAACGATTAGTAGACAACAAAGTGATAGCACAAAAAATGGAAAATGCACTGCGCCGTTTTTGGATAATCCTTATGTTAACATGGGAATGTATGTTGCCTATTATTGGACAACTCTGGTTGCTATGCTGATTCTCTATAAAGTAAGTTGAAATTCTTGTTCCGAAAACCCTAAGTTCTATTTCTTCTATCAAAAAATTCAATTCTTATCATAGTAATGAACATTTCTTTATAGACGTATTTTTTGAGAATAAGTCTAAAATTTCAAAATGTTTATCAGTTCACAAGAAAGAATAACTCTCAAAATAGAAGGTATGATTTTTGAATGAACTTTCACACATCATTAACTATCATGAGGCATGTATTGAAAATTTTCTGCATTCTGACCTTAAGTACATACATATTTGGTTCACACCAAAAAGTGAGCCGAAAAATGAATAACAGTATTTTGACTTCAGTTTTGAAGTGTCCTAACAAAAATAGAAAATTTATGAATTTCAGGGAATTCATCAGGCGGCGAAAAATTTGGAGAAAAAGGCAAAAGCCAAAGAGCGTCGTCATATTGCACTTATTTTGAGTCAACGGCTTGGAACTCAGGTGAGTCAACGATCAAATCATTCGCTTAAAAACACAATAAAACAATCTAGGTCGGTGTGTCTTTAATGCTTCAATCAAAAGCAGAAAAAGAGCGGAAACAAGAGGAAACACAAAAGGATAGTGGATATACAAGCCATACAACAGCTGGGGTAAGAATTTTGAAGAATAAAAAAAATGGAAAATGCTTTTAACCCGCATGGTTGTTCAATTTTTTCATTAATCAATTTTTTACATAATTTTTCCTATTAATCATTCAGGACCTCAATTCACGCCGGTTTGGATTTTCTGAACCGGAATCAAGTCAATATCGACTTGAATCGAATGCAAATAACACACTAAGCGTTGAGGTAAAACGATGTACATACATTTATAGACAGAGACGCATGAATAATTTGTGTTTTGAATGTACTAACGGTTAGGATAATGTATGTTATGAAAAAGTAATCATGCATGTATGAATGTTCTCATTCAACTTCTGTTCTAGACATCAATGAAACATAAAAAGAACTTTGTTGTTGATTCTGTCGGATTGATTTATTTGATTAGACTTTGTCTCACCACAAAACGTACATCAAACTACTAACAAATTCTGGCTTTGGCTAAAGGACAGAAAAATTATTCGAAAAATTTTTTCAAATCAATCATCCGACATAGCAACGTTAATATATTGTTCAGTTCAATTTGTCGTTTTATGCTCGAAATATTAAATTGAGTCTCATTATTTTCCAGGGGTTTGCGAACAACGAAAATGATCAAAACTTGGGTGTCATTGAAGAAGAAAGAAGTGGTTTCATGTCTAGAAGGTATTTAAAAAAAAAATGGATCCTTCATAATTTTATCTTTATAGGGAAAGTAATGAGAGTTATTACTCAGGGCCTCATCCAACAGCGGCCAATTCTCGAAGATGTAGTGAAATGGAGAAAGTATCATTATTGAGTGATAATGATGGTGCAACAAGTGTTGTACGACCACAAAGGAGTTATGGTAGATTATCATTGAGATCGAGGTATAGTGCTTCGGAAAGTATAACCACCACACATGAAGAAGAACATCCAATTGAAAAAGTTGATAGTCTGCGAAAACTTTTTGCTGATGATGAGTTGAATTCAGTTCTAAATTTCACTGAAGATGTGAAAATGAAAACTGCGGACTCGAACAATGATAGTGATACAACATCTGTGATACTTCAACAAAGACAAAGTAAAAAATATAAAAAGAATAGGAGACCGCGATCAACAAGACGAACAAATTCGTCAACACCTAAGAGGATTGCCAAAATCAAACAGATTGATGAAAATGTGGGAGCATCCGCGTCAGCAGAGACTGAGGTAAGTAATCTTGGTATAGTTTTTCAGGAGAAAGGTTTAACTTATTTCTGAGAATTTTGTGTAATATGTGTATTATCTTCGACTAGAAAATTGTAAGTATATAAAAAGGGACGAATAAACTGTTCTGTTCCTATTTCATTAAAATGTTGAAATATGTTAATGCAAATAATTTTACACTGTTTTGTTACAAAATCTGGAAACGGAGAAATGTTAGTTCCACACAGTTGACAAAAAAATTAATCAGATCTTCACCAAATGGTTTGATACCTAACTAAAAAACGAAAATTTTTATTCAAGTTTCGAAAAAAAGAAAATTGTTTGAGTTGAAAATTTCATAAGATATAATAGTTTTCCACGAGAACTGAAAAAAAGTTAGAACTTTTGAAATTAAAAAAAAAGTAATGAATATAGAAAAAACTCTCAAAAGCAAAAAAAAAAAATTTTTTTCTGTTAAATTTGCTCATCTCCTTCGATGAACTGATTCAATGAGCAGAATGGGGCCTTGAAAAAGTTTATCCCAGGTTTTATCAGTTTCTCTGGAGGAGTTCACTACGTGAAAAAATGAAACCGATTTTTAGTATGAATACTTGTTAGAAATTTTTTTTCCAGGCTGAACCAGATACTGAAGTAATTGAAGTGAAACGAGCTGATCGATGGGTGGTTTCTATGAAAAAACGGATAGCCCAAGCATTAATTCGGCGAAGAAGTACTAGACGAGAACGATCAAGTAGTAGTAATAGCGAGTAAGATTTTCTTGTCAAAGTTCTATTTGAATTGTTTCATTTCTCAGTGACTCTTCTTCGGATGTCGAAACAAATCCATCAAATCCAAATAGTCTCAAAATTCCTCAACTCACTGTCAACGAAGAACCAAATCAACCCTCAACCGCTGAAGCACCTCCATCAACACCTGCTCCAACAAAAACAGAAACTTTTCTCAGTGCAGCAGGGTGAGTATATACATAGTTTTATTCGGTTTCATTTTCATTTACATATCTAACCTCCCTTGGTTGTAGAAGCTTATTCAGTTTTTTAAATATTCAGAGTATCCAGAAAAATCTCAACAATCTCCACCGCAATCACAAGAGAAAAGGTTATTTCTTCGATTTTTGCACCGATTGCAGTTTTCAATCGTGGGCGGAAACAAACAAAAGCAGAAAAAAGAGCACATAAAGCTTTCAGGTTTGTAGAAATATGAATTGGAAGGTTAAAAAAGCGGATTATTTCAGAACAATTACATTCATCGTTGGATTTTTCGCTATTCTTTGGTCGCCGTACTACATCATGGTTTGTTGATTAATTTTTCTTAGAACTTTAAAACATCACAAATTAATCGTAAAGCTCGATATTCTTTTGATTCTGTCAGTACATATAACTCTTGAGATATTTTCAATTGTGGGGCTTCGGAATGTTCGGACTGAAATAATATTATTTGATCTAGATTTTTCAATTAACTAGGGTACAAACATGAAAATGTACACTGAGTTTTTTTTCACAGCTACTATAATTAGTTATACAACACTTTTACTTAAAGCTTGAAATTTGTTTCGTATTAATGTTTTTGCCTCTGAGTTCCAAATAATCCTAAATTTAAAATCTGAATAATACAATTATCAATTTTTCCAGGCAACATTATTTGGATTCTGTGGAAACAACTGTATCCCGCCATCAATCTTCACAATGTCATATTATATGTGTTATTTGAACAGTAGTGGTAATCCGTTTGCATACGCTCTAGCGAATCGACAATTCCGTTCGGCATTTATGCGCATGTTTCGCGGAAATTTCAACAAAGTTGCATAATCGATTTCTGTTGATAAAACGGGTCTTTCATTTTTTTTTGAAATTGAAACATATTTATTTGGATTTTATGAAGAATTATTCATTTTTGAAATCTTGAAGCATGGAAGAATGTGACATCAACAGTAGTTGGTTTGCCAGCAGCAAGCTCAGCTAATGCTTTGCCAATTCCTGGTGCTAGTTTGAAACCAGATCCCGAACCACATCCACCGACAAGAACATTTGGACTTTTTGAAGGGATAGTTCCAATGATGTAATGATCATCAGGAGAGTTCTAAAGAAATATAAGAAAATTATTAAACTTCAATATCAAGTGTGTTGATTTACCGTGTAAATACATGAATCAACGAATGATGGAGCACGATGATCTACAACCGGAATATGTTTACGAATGAACTCCGATGGCAACTCGATCATAGATTTTGATCTATTTTCCGGATGTTTTAGTTCTGAAGTCAACGGGTCTCCAGAATGATAACAGAATTTCATTGACCCAGGATGATCAGTGTCTGGCAAAGAGTAGTGGAAATCATTGAGTTCCATTTCTTGCGCAATAACGACTGGGTAATGATCTTCGTTAAGAAGATGAGCATTTTTCTCTTCGGATGTTTTCCAGTAGCACACAGATATGCTTATCGGCTAAAAATAAAATAGATTTCAAAAAATTGAGAAAAAAAGACAAACCTCGATTTTGAATTGTAGTTCAGGCAACAGTTTTGTGATCCAACATCCGACAGTAAAAATTATTTTTTTAGACTTGTAGCTTGCTTTTGATGTATGAACCTCGACAAAATCAGAGCTTTTATCGTTGTATGAGATCAATTCTTCTTCTTGATGAACAATTCCTCCTAGTTTAACAAACTCGTCTTGAAAAGCGTGAAGCCATTTATCAGCATAAATAACTCCACCCATTGGATCGATTAGTGCCTGCCATTCTTCTCCAAATTGGAATTGTGGGAAATGTTCATGGACATTCACACCATTCACGACTTGATGTTCAATGTTGTTTTCTTTCAAGTTCGACGAAATTTTATCAATTTCATTTCCAGTACTAACCCACAATAGACCAGTTTTCCTGTGAATAGTTATTGGGTATAATCGAAATATTGCTGACAACTCACTTCCACAATTTTTCCTGTCGTATGTTCTCTAATTCGTCAATTTGGTGATAAGCATCATTGACGAGTGGCACATATTCTTTCTCAACATGAGCATATCTGGTAATTCTCGAAAAACCGTGTGAACTTCCGTTAGAATGACCAAGTTGGAACTGAAAGGAAAAATACATACATATTACAAAAAAAACTTGTTTGTCATACCTGTTCCAGAAGTAATGTCTTCAATCCTAATTTTTGGCAGTTGTAAGCTGTACATGAACCAAAAATACCAGCCCCAACAACAATAACATCATAGTCCGTGAAAGCCATTTTTGAACAGAGAACTATTAGATTGGAAAGAGTGGTCGTTTTCTCAGTGTCTTATTTTTATCTCTCTAATTGTAATAAAAAATAGAGCTATGATAACAGAGACAAATAGTGATAAATGTTCTTGTTCATAAAAGTGTAGCAGTTGTAGTGCGTCGTTTGATCTTAAAAAGACTAACAAATACATCAAAGAACAATATAACTATTCGACATATTCAATGAGGTTTAAAAGATTTTAAAAACTTGGCATATCATTCTTTTTTTAGATAAGTTGTTCAATGTTTAATTTTTCGAGATTGCCGTGAGATTGATATTTCATTTTTGAACAATAAAAGCAACAAAGGATAACGTTTCAGGCAGTTCCATAGTTTTCAAATTGAAAGTTAAAGTAAAAGAAATGCATAAAGCTATTAAAAAAAAACAGCAAATGTATGGCAGCTTTTATTTTTGATGTTGATCCAAGTATCAGGTTAAAATTTTTCAAAGAATATTGATTTTTTGAACGATATAGAGCAAACGATCCACATACGAGTTGATCTGAAAAAAAAACGATGTCTGGAATGACCCCCTTATCCAGGTCGATATTAGAATAAAAGTACTGGTGAAAAAAGTTTTTGAGCCGCATTATCATTTTTGGAGTTATTGGAAAACAAATCTTGTCAAGTTGAGCGTGACGCAGATTTTTTTCAGTTTTTTTTTTTACATTGACTTTCGAATTTCATGCGTAGAGTAAGAATAGAGAACTTTCGTAACATTTACACAGCAATCAATTAATAGTATTGAGGAAACATTATTATTCTACCTGGGCTGTGATGAAATCAAAATTAGAACGAAACGAAGTCAGAAACTTTTTTTTTTAATTGAATCAAAACGCAATAAATATACATGTAACAGTCCCCTGAAAATTAACTTTATCATTTTCAATTCATAACAATATGAATCAAACTATTTTATTACAGCACGTATTACGAACATTCTGTTTTTTATTCAAATATTTATACAACAGAATACAATCATCCATTGTTGTGTAAAATGAATATTATCTGTTGATTTGAAAAGTTAATTTTTCACATTTCGGTTCGAAAAATCTGTTGCTGTCCATGTGTATAGTCCATCCATGAAAACGATGTTTACCAAAAAAAATTGATGAGAGATTGATAACATTAATACAAACATTTTTTAGTTTATTCAATAATGATTCTGTTTTTTGTTTCTTAGTTTCTCAGCAAAAAAGGTTTGTCAATATTCCAAAAAGATATAGATTCCTGAAAAACAAGAAGACATTCTACTTAGGTTTTGAAACACTTGTCGTAACTTTCCAGCAACTGGGAGCATCATTTGTCTGAATATTTTACAAGGAATGATTCCCAAAGTTTTCTATCAAACCCAAAATATTTTCTGACCAAATTGTAGTACCTAGTGAAGTAGGAAAAACCGTCCTAGGATTAAGCAAGGAAATTTCGTTTCTCGGAGAAATTTGGATTTTTCGATTTTTCCGATGAAAAAATTTCGGCCATCTTTGAACAATCACTTCGAACTTGACAACAAAGTCGGGTAAAAAATCAAAATGTAGCTGAAATAATACTCTTTATTATGAAAATAGAGAAATTGTTCTGAATTTTTTTTCAAGTATAAAAATTTTTGAAAAACAAGAAATTTTGAAAATTTCAACTAGAGAAACAGTATGAAGGAGATCATTTCCCGAGTCGGGATGTTGTTTTTTGAGTTCCACGGGTCAAATAATGTCAAGAAACATGTTCAAATATATACCTCACCTCGCATCTGGAAAAGAAAAAACAGGATTTATATTGTTTATCCGGCGGGGTCAGAAGTCACTTGAAAATGGGAAGAAAATGAAATTGGTTCGGATCGCGGGTAGATCAAAAATGTCTTGTAGCGACGAGGTGAGTGTGTAGTTCTTTTGGAGCAGAGACAAATCAATATATTTGTTAAACGTTGCTTTTTTTGTTGTTTTTATCACAATGAAATCAGAAGAGAGTTGCTTTTTCGTAGTAAAATGTTTAAAAAAACATTTGTATGAAGGAAAATGCGGTTCATATTCAAATATTTTCAGAAACCAGTTTTCAATAATTTCACATGGTGAAAATTCATAAAAATGTCAAACAATCTAATCGGAACTGATTGAATGAAGGACCATTTCAAATAGTTTTTCTGATAAAAAGTTAACAGTGCCTGAAATCGGTGATATGTCATATGTCGTTAACATGGGTGTGCACACTTCCGGCACTCTTAAATTCAGTTTTTCCTTCAAAAAAGCTTTGCTAAATTTATTATGTTGAAAACAAAAAAAGCAACGTATAATAAAAGTCTCTGCTCCAAAAGAACTACACACTCACCTCGTCGCTACAAGACATTTTTGATCTACCCGCGATCCGAATCAATTTCATTTTTTTCCCATTTTCAAGCGACTTCTGACCTCGCCGGATAAACAATATGTTTTTTAAGCGAAAAAATAGAGAAAAACTCACTTTTTCTATAGATTTTTGGTTAGTATGCTGGTTAACCCGTGAAAATAAAACACGAAAAATTCAGAAATTAAATTCTTGTATCATACAAACTCATAAAATGAAAAAATTCGAACCTAAATTTTTTTGAATTTTTTTCGAGAATGATGTCAGGAAAAATTCATAAGAAATGAAATTTCTATTTTCTCATTTTATGAGTTTGTATGATACAAGAATTGAATTTCTGAATTTTTCGTAATTATTTTCACGGGTTAACCAGTATACTAACCGAAAATTAATAGAAAAAGTGAGTTTTTCTCAATTTTTTTGCTCAAAAAACATATAAATCCTGTTTTTTCTTTTCCAGATGCGAGGTGAGGTATATATTTGAACATGTTTCTTGACATTATTTGACCCGTGGAACTCAAAAAACAACACCCCGACTCGGGAAAAGATCTCCTTCATACTGTTTCTCTAGTTGAAATTTTCAAAATTTCTTGTTTTTCAAAAATTTTTATACTTGAAAAAAAATTCAGAACAATTTCTCTATTTTTATAATAAAGAGTATTATTTCAGCTACATTTTGCTTTTTTACCCGACTTTGTTGTCAAGTTCGAAGTGATTTTTCAAAGATGGCCGAAATTTTTTCATCGGAAAAATCGAAAAATCCAAATTTCTCCGAGAAACGAAATTTCCTTGCTTAATCCTAGGACGGTTTTTCCTACTTCACTAGGTACTACAATTTGGTCAGAAAATATTTTGGGTTTGATAGAAAACTTTGGGAATCATTCCTTGTTAGTAACATTTTTTCTTGGAACGGTATTTGTTTCATTATTCACAGTAAACACTCACTTTTATGAATCATCAAAAACCATCGTATGACATTTATAGTTCTGAAATAACCCAAAAAATTGATCATAATTTTTTAAATACCCGTTTATATAGAGATTACGCATCTACAATTTTTTTGTTTTATGTCTTGTTGGACTACATTTTATCAGCTCCGGATTCTCGCTGAACTTCCAATTTTGTTCACAAGCAGAGAAATATGGCCACGAAAGTTGCTCAACCGATGGCACGATTTTCCTGAAAACAAAAAGAGCAATAAATTTGATACAGTTTTTTTTAATACCATTCAGTATCTCTAGTGCAAGTGAATCTAACGTCAGTGAAATACACAGTCCGAATAAATAGAGTATAAGTATATTCTAATTGAAGAGAAGGTGATTGTTGATCAGTGTTATTGAAAGTAATGAATGTTGAAACAGCTAACATGTTTCCATTTTCCATCAACGGCGTTCTCATTTGCCAAGGTCCCGTATTTCTTCGAGATACTCCCATACCTAATCGACCATCTTCCCATAACGGTTTGCACTCTGTCACAACTTCCGTATCATTTGCAGCATATTTTCTGTGTAATAATCAAGTTTTAAAAAAGAAAACTATGATCACTTACTTGTTTAATCTTTGCCAAAGAACAACTGCTTTGTCAAAAGCAGAAGCAGGCAAAATATTCAAATAAATGATTTTTGATTTAGGTGAAACTGTGACACATATTCGATCAATTTCTGGAGGAAGAGTGTTTGTACCCAAACCATGAACAGATGACAGCATAGTCAAATTCAAACCAATAAGCACGATTGAAAACAACAATGAGAGGTAGAAAATTGCATAATGAAATGTTATAGAGAAATATCTGAAAATACAATTTGTTAAAATTCTTCATTGTTTATGAAATTAATTTTTATTATTGAACTTTGGAATAATTTTAAATGTGAATACACAAATAGTTCGAAAATTTTATTTGAAAAATTAATTATGTTTGTTATGTTTTGAAGATCAACTTGTTTGACACGGTTTTTTTTTGCACATAGTTTTTTTATGGAACTACAAAATTCTTGCTCACCTGATAAAAGATCTACATAGTTTATGTCGATGATAAAAACTGTTATGCCGACATGTGTAATGATACAGGCATGGAACGAACAATACGAAAGAGCATCCTATATAAGTTATGAATGAAAGTATGAACCAGCAGGTGTAGCCAACATAATTGCGAACTGCTGATACAATCTACAAAAAAAAATTAATTGTGATTTAGCCCGAAACTCACTGACATCAAAATTAGCCCTGCAATTTTCAAACTTTCTCATCCATTTTCTCCAGGTACTTGTCTCTTTGAATCTTGGTTTTGGTTTTATTTTTGGTTTGAACTTGATATTTCCATCGACTTCAGCTTCTACAATCACATCTGGGTGTGGACCAAGTGTTTTAAATCTTGCCCATCGGATTGGCCATGTTTCATCAAATTCACCCAATCGTCCACCATTAGATGCAGAACTTGTGTCAATTGCCATTTGAAAGTGTTTATCTAATGGGGTGTTTACAGCCACACCAGTGAGTGATTTTTTCTGTGGTACAGGCTTGCTACAAACCATTCTTCTGAAAAAAAAAGTTTTATTTAACTTAGAAAAGGTTAAACTCACTTGTATGAAAAATAAAGAACTGTTAATCGCCAAATCAGTGATACAGTACATGATGATGCGGATAAAACAAGCGGCCATGAGAGAATTCGAGGATTTGGACAACGACAAGCAGCGATGTAGAAAAAGTTGAATATTGTCATTGGTGCATCGTGTAAACTCATAATTAAAAAAGATATTCGAAAATTGTTGAAAGCCTGGAAAAATATAAAGATATCAAAAAAAAATTCAAATAAAAAAAATATACCTGTGTCCATTCAACGAACGCTTCAAAAACCAATGCACATCCACTCCGATAAGGGGTAATATCCAATCGATGAGCAAACGCGTTCTCAATACACAGTACGAATAATAACCATGTGAGCATAGAACCAGTCACTGCAGTAACAACTAGGCTAACAACGATCCAAGTATTTAGAGGAAAAGAAGTAATATAGCCCTGAAACAAAAAGTGAAGTTCACTGAACTTGGTCGAAAAAAATGAAAAGTACCTTCACAACAAAACTGACATGTAACCAAGAACAAACGGAATTCATTACGTAGACAACAAACGAGAGAGCATATAATGTGTGAAGAGTTTTTCCTTAAAAAAATACATGGTAGGAATGAATCACAAAAAATTCTAGATAACTTTTTTAAACTGATAAAAATTTTCAAACTGCATCAGTTTATCTCTTGATGAAAAGAATCAAAATATGTCTCCAGATGTCATATTTATATCGTAGCTGGTCAAACTTTTGAGGAAAGCTAACTCCAATAAGAATGTTCTTTTAATAACCAAAATTATTTTCATATTTTTCTTAACGTATTTCTTCAAAAAAGAAAAAAGAAACAATGGTTTTTATACATTAAATTAACTTAAAATTTACCTTTCAAGAGAGGTGTGCTAGAGGATGCCATAGCAAACCCAGAGGTATACAACGTATTGAGCAACGCGAGTACATTTCCTGATTTTACCGATGGTGAAGTTAATTCATCCGTCATCTTTACTCCAAAATGTTTTTCCTATAACACACAAAACGCAAAAAAAAGATCGTCAGAAAAATATGTACGAATAAGAATAATGAGCAGAAAAAGTCGCATCAACCGGATATACTATTCCGGTTGTTGCATGTTGTCCATGCGGTTCGTGTTTGGTTAATTGTGACTAAACGGATTGTTTGGGATGTTTTTGAACCAAAAATATCAAACCGAAAAACTTTATTATTTGTAGAAAAACAAACAAAGTAGTTGTGAGAAAAGTTTTGAAAAAATAGGAAAAAACTATGATACAAGTTTAGAGTCGGACATCGATGATTTCCGCTTCATCTTTGTCGAAGGCTTTATTATCAATAGAATATCTAGTTGAGTGTTCGATTTCATCATCATCAGTTCCAATCTCATCGTCATCTTCGTCTGTTGTATAATAGTTGTATTCATAATAGAAAATTGATAAAAGTGCGAAGATAATAATAACAACAGTCATAGCACCAGCATAAACAAAGAATTCAACAGCCATATTATCGAAAAGATTCAAAATGGTGATGATAACAATGATTGTATCTCCAAAAGCAGTTGTCAATAACCACAAAGCTTGAACAAGAGCCTTCATTGATGGGGCGGATTGTGAATAAGCGAATTCGTAACCAGTAATTGAGAAGAGGATTTCAGCGGCGGTAATGACGACAATTTGAGGAATTTGCCACAAAATCGAGACAGAGTTTGATTGTACACTTTGGAACACGTGAGCAGTTGGCTTGTTCTGAAAGCTTTGAGTTTAATATCTTATTATCTATGGGGTCAAAAAGAAAAGGTTTCACACATAAGTTGATGTCTTTAAAAATGTTAATTAGAAGTTCATCTGTCTTCAAAGGAGAACTTTATCCTGGGAAATGTCGTTTCATGAAAATTCAAACGGAATGAGTTCAAAAAACAATTCTTGAATTATGAGAATGTTTTCAATTTTCAGATATTAGGAGGAATCAGATTGTTTCGTTTACAAAAAGAGTGAAGTTTTCATGACTTAGATCCAAATGTTCAACTTACAACATCTCCTGTGAGACCATAAACATAGACACCTCCTTGAGCATAAATTTGTGTAGTAATACCAGTTGGTCTCACAATAACAGCGGTTTTGTTATAGGTCTGACGATGAACATCTTTTGGTGTATTGTCCATATAGTACAATCCCCATTTTCCTGGCTTCACAGCTTTGTTGGTGTAAACAGTAGCTGGGAAGTTTCTACCATCAACAGTCACATTACCATCACGATCATCGGTGTTATCATTGTAGTTTGTTTGCCAATAGTAGAAATCTGCTGGTGCTCTTGGGTTACATGGATGGTTGGCATCAAAGTCGCTGGCATCCAATCGACACATTGCAAAGTTTCCAGACCATGCAGTATCGGTAGCGGTTACGATTCTGAAAACATTAAAAGTTGACAGAAAAAAATCGAGAGAGTTTATATTAAAATATACCCCATCGAGAATTCTCCAGTTCCATCAGTCGGTTTGTCTGTTGCTGCGATACTTTGATAAATTCCGAATTTTCCAACAGCGACATAAATAATTTTCTTGCTCTGAGCATTGACTGTATATTGCTTTGTTCCAGATGTTGGGCATCCTGAATGATAAGTGATTGTGTAGCTTGTAGTCCAGGTGCCTGCAGATGATTGAGAAGCTTTCGTTGTGAACTGTTGATAAAGTCCTGATTTGTCGTTTTTGTCTTCGTGAAGAGTCTAAAAATCACAAAATTGGTTTTATTTTTGGGTTTTTAGTTTTACCATATTCATTCCGAGTGTTTTGGTAGTGACTCCATCGGAAACATCAAATGCACAATTTGTGTCGAACTGATTCCAGAAACTGACATATGACTCACCTTGTGTTGGGAGTTGTGGCAAAGTTGTCTGAAATTATCTAACTAACTTAGGATTTTTTTGAAACCTACATTAACTTGAAGTTGGACAAATCCAGTGATCAAAAATGACAAGGAAGCCAAAAGTCCACCAGCCACCATCTTACGAAGAGGTCTGCAATTCTTATTGTTTGAATCGTTCAATGTGATTATACTCACGTTAAAGTGATGCATTTACTGGCCAATGGATAGATGATAACTTGGAAGAGTGGAATGAAGACGAGAATGAGAACGGCATTTAGAGTTTGCATCTGATCGGGAAGAACGAGAAGACTATCGGTAAGACGACAATCCATTTGAATTCCTTGAATAAGCCAGATTGAACCTTGTTGATCGTAAAGTGCCCAGAACATTGGTACAGGAAGGAACATAACAAGAACACGGAGAAGTGAACGAACATCATCGATGAACTTTTTCTTTTGGCAAAGTTTCTTGTTGCGCTTGAGTTGTTGGAGTTCAACACATCTAAAAAAGGGTTTTCACTTGTTTTGTTTAAATCAACTAATTTTTAAACATAATTATCAAAATCCTAAAAACTAGAAACATCTTGTTCAATAAATCTGAACACATTTTCCTGTTTTTTTTTCTCAGACTTACTTCGGATCCTCAGAGCATGTGTGAGTTGTCAAATAATGTTCCAACCAGTGGGATTTTGGAGTAGATTTTTTGAAAAACTTGTTCGATGCAGCTCTCTATAAAATATTTTTTTCTCATTCTTTTTTCAATTTGTGCAACTTTTACTCACCCACATAAGACGACTAACTTCACCAAAAACGTTATCTTTTGGTGGATTTTTCTTATACCAGAATGAACCTCCGGTGAAGACTAAAGTGGCAATGATCATCAAAACAGCTGGGATACCGAAAGCAAGTGGGTAACACGAATCTTGTCCAAGACATGGTTGAGCTAAAAAAAAAACAATTTGATTTTTGCAGGTTCCCCGTTCTTCATCAGTTCTGATGTTTTATGAGACCAATGATTCTGTCTGATAAAAAAAATGATGATAAAAAATGAACCTCTGAAGATTGGTGAAATAAAGGTAGAGATCATTGATCCGGCATTGATTGAGAAGTAGAACATTGAGAAGAAAAGGGATAACATCCGTTCTTGTCCTAACTCGAATTGATCTCCTCCAAAAGCAGATACACAAGGTTTAATACCACCAGTACCAAAGGCAATGATCAATAATCCACTCAGATCCATCCATCTGAAATTCAACTCTATCATTAATATTTACTGTTTTGTTTTGTTCTCATGTTGAAAATTCTGTCTATTGATAAAATCATAATCGACAGAAGAAAGTTTTATTACGTGTCAGAAAGTTGGTTTTTACGACTAGGTCGCATTTTTTTGTGTCTCTCCCTCTGTTCTGCCACAAAACTTCACTCCTAATCAGTGCAAGAATTCTTGTGGCAATTTTCTTATCTCAATGGCGATATTGAGTGTTATCAGATTTGTTCCAATTATCAGAATATTCGTAAAAATGCTCGTGGAAAGTGAAAATTTATACTCACGGATGCACTGATGATTGGTAGTTTTTGACTGATGCCAAAGCAAGCACAACTTGTCCGATTGCGTAGAGAATTGAAACAGAGAAGATTGTCCTGGAAAAATAACAATAGGTTTTTGAATTCCTCCTCAAATATTGCTGTCGACCGAAAGAATGACCAAAATTAAAGAACATACATACGTCAACAAAAATGAGATTTTTGCCTTGTAATTTTGGATCTAGATTAATTAAAACAGTTTGAAACGTTTCATTTCCCACTTGAATTTTTGGTTTCGAAGTATCATATTACTTTTAAAAAAGTTAGAGAGCCGAAATTAGGTTTGTTAGGAAAAAGTATTATTTTGTGAATTTGAATTTTATTCCGAGTATATCTTCTTAGAATAGTTGGATTGTGTAATATTGATATATACATATATCAAATACTCAAAATTTGGTAGATAAATAATGTTTGAACGCTAATTTGAGTAACTCAAAAGGAGAAACAACAAAAAGTAAGTGAATCTCAAATGAAAGAGCACCTCCGAATTAGAAAAACCACCAAGGAAATTTTGTCAGCGAAAAACGTAAAACTCTAGACGTTCCGGTAATGGATCCTTCGGAGGTTTTACTAAGGGGAAGGTTCTGATTACTTCAAGATCAACTACACTTTTGGTGTTACTTAAGACATTTGTAGTTTGGTGATGATTTTTCGTCTCATATCAGTTCTGAACAGATAGTGTGTAACTCGAAAAAAAACCTAGAGATGATATATCATTCCCATGTTCAAAACTCCACCAGTTTGATGATTACAATGAAGTGATTTCTGGTATTTACCACAAAGTTGAATTTGTTTGAAGGTGACAATTTACATTTTTTTTCATCCTCGTAATAAGAAGTGTTGATTCAGAACATTTAGAAAAAATATGGTAGTTCCAACTTTAAAAACCCTATATCATCAGAAACTATGAAGTAATCCGGACAGTTTTGGGGGAAAATATCAAGATTATTCTTGATTGCTAATCCTGAATTTCTAAAAAAAAAATGGAGGCTGAATTCAATATGCTCCGAAGTTATGTGTTTATAGTTTTCATATGGTCTTATGTTCTATTGTTGAGTAATATCTACATTTTCGACTGTCAGCTAATTTATTGTTTCTGGTTTGTATGAAATTCCTAAAAAATTGGAGAAAAATTCTTGAAATCGTCAGCAATACTCTGTCAGTTTTTCATCTCCTTTCTCTTTTTTTCTTTCTAATTTACCAGAATTTTCCAATATAACCATCAGCAATAATTGATCCGAGAAGAGGTGTAGTATAACAAAGAACAGTGAATCCATTGAAGAAAATTGTTGATTGATCATCGGTGAATCTTAGCACATTGAGCAAATAGAATGTAAGGACAGCTGAAAAGATGTTCCTTATCAATGCACCCTACATTTGTAACACAAAACATTAAGTTGTATATTTAAATATACTATTTGTTTTTGATACTAATCAATCTCACTTACTTCTCATTCCATAATAAGAGAATCGTTCACAAAATTCATTGGAGACAATACAGAGAGTAGTCTTTGGCCAGTGTTTTATCATATCGGGCCATGATGTGTACATTTTCTTTTCCGGGAGAGGTATGCTTTCCAATTCATTTTGCGATTTGCCTGAAAAAAATATCGTTTTTATATAATGTGAGTGAGTGACAAGCTTATAATTCAATGAGAATATCAAATTTCCAAACACATAACTAATTAAACATCAACATTACCTTTTGAGCTAACACTCGCGGATCGATCCGCGGCGTTCGAGTGGGCCATTCGTCGTTACCAAATGTAGCCAAGAATGAGCTACAAAGTTGAAGGAGTAAAATAGGCAAATGGAAATGGGCGGGGCTTATTGAGTGCGTGTGTCGTTTCTTTTCTTCTGCTCCTGCTCTTTATCGAGTTTTTGTCCTCTGTGTCGATCGTTTCACTCAATTATATATGGCTATTTCAATCATAAATTTTATCAACATTTTTCCATCTCATTGCTCTCATTTCTCTACCGTCTCCACATGAATTGTCGGGCTTGTAAGCCGCCCACCTTACACGCTAAATAATCGGATCGAAGAGAAATAGTGTGTTGGACAAGAATGATTTTGGAGAGGGCAAAAATGGAAAGGAGAAAACCCTTATCTTTTAGCAAAATTTGCTCTTTATGTTGGTCTCGACAGATTACATCATAAATAGTGTTGAATTATGTGTTTTTTTTTTTGAAGGGAGTGAAACTTTGGAATGTATGAGAAGGATGTAAACGACATTTCACAGTAACTGATAAGACGAAATTACTTTTAGAATTCCGCAGAACGGTTGATAATGTAACCATGAACAGTCATAAGGTATAGGCATTCAAAGAACAAAACACACCACCTGAGAGAAAAAGTTTGAAGAGTTCTGAGTTTCGGAATCATAAATTCAAAATTAATTTTTAAAACGACATTATTCACGAAAAGTTTTCTGAAAAACACCTGAAAAATACTTCAATTTCGAAATCTCCTTTTTTTTTGAAAAGTCTTTTTCTATAACAATGGTTCAAAAACTCCGGAATATACTGTGCATGTGAGTCAGAAGAGGGCGAGAATGATTGTTCTAAATCTTGATCAAGCGAAACATGTTACTTTTCTAACTCGATATGACCACTGTTCTCGATATAATTCAAAAGCCGACATTCTGCACTTTGTGAACAATGAACTTTCATATTTTTCGACAAATTATCCGATTTGTAATCAATCTTGTTATTTCAAGGTCTACACAATACTTATCATGTTTTCATGCACTAAAAAATATTACATTTGCAGTGAAATGCATTATTCATTTCCTGTTCGCCTAATTATCATTTTAAAAACAACAACAACACTTAACACATTACTCATCCTGATTTTTTGACCACAATAATCAACACCAACGACTTGCGAGGTGAAACAATGAACATTACATTACGCTTGTCAAAAAAGTTTGCCCAATTAAATCATGACCTTACTTTTTATTCGGCCAAATACATTGGGAAAACAGGAGAATCAGACACAACCTATATATTTTTCTTGCAGTTCAAAAAACGTTTGTTATTTTTTTTGTTTGGGTTGTGTTTTCTTGTTCGGTTCCTTTGATTGTATTGTAGTTTTTGATGGAAAGCAGTTCATAATCATAACCAAAAATAACGATGACTTTATTCGTATTTGTAACCATTTTCTTATCAACATCGACTTTCATCCCAATACTGACGCAAAGTGATTTCTTCGAACAATCACCAGGTACTTTTGTCATGGTTTTGAGTTAATCTCTAAGTTGATAGAGTTCTAAATACTAATCATTTTTCAGATTATGAATATGGGTTTTACTGGTTTTTTCCAGGACCTCCACCACCATGGGGACCACCCCCACCACCATGGGATAGGTAGCTCTTTATTTCAAAGAAAATGGGGATAATTATAGGTTTCAGAAGACCACCACCACCTTGGGGAAGACGGCCTCATCATCCACCTTGGGGACGTCCACCACCGCCACCAGGACCGTGGGGTAGACCGCCTCCACCACCATGGGGTAGACCTCCACCACCTCCGCCATGGGGACCTCCACCTCCACCTACTCCGCCGCCGCCGCCGCCACCTCCACCAGTGGTTGTTGAAGAAATTTTATATACGGTTGACGTTGATAAGGTGAAAAGAGAAAACTCATGGAAACAAAGAACAATAATCAATTTCAGGTTGTGAGTAGTTTGAATGCAAATACGGCCGCGTTTCAAAGAGATGGCGAAGGTTATGATCGAGTTTTGCAAATTATGCAGGCTTATTTTAATAGCAAGTCCGGAGCTCAGTTCGTAAGTGGCAGAATTAGAATTGAAATGTCATCCTTCACCTCTTGATTTATTGTTTAGTATAATAATGTGAAAAAATGTGGTCATGTTTTTAATGAAACCGGTTCAGAAAACCAGAAAAATTCGAAAAACAAACAGTGGAACTCGTGATCGCTAACTTATTCAATTTTTAGAACAAGGTACAGAAGAAAAAGGGCATTTCAAGTGAATAGGGTATGAAGTTATAGAGAACGCCAACAGGGCATACATTTTTGTTATCAAAAAAGGACTTTCTCACCAGTGAAACTTTTACTCATCAAAATATAGAACTAAATATCTAGAAAGTTAGTTCAAGTTTAAAAGAACGTACAAAATAGTTCTTATCCTCAGAGGATTTTTCTTAAGACGCACTAATTTTTTTTGTTGTTTCAAAAATACGCATGAACACAGGTCACAGTTTTTTCTTGTCAGAAACGAAGATTTTGAATAATTTTATGAGAATGAGACCGTGTGTTAGTTTTCCCAGTAAAAATATTTCAGGACATGAAAACAACTATTCCAACAACTGATATCAAAAACAATGAATTTGCATCGAACACGAAAATCGCAAACGCAATGTTTGAAAATGACATGGTTTTAACTCTTGATCAAATGAACAGCATCGCAAAAAGTAACCGACGTTCCAAACGGAAAATGAACCTGAATGGAACATCTTGGACAAATAATATCGCTTATCGATTCTTGGATACTGATTGTATGTGAAAATACATTTTCAGCGCTCTTTTTGAATGTATGTACATTTTCAGCGAGCTGGCAATCTCAAATCAACAACGCACTGAGATACTATGAAAAACACACATGTCTTCGATTCACATTGAATGGTCAGAATTCTGATTATTTAGCGTTTAATAGAGGAGAAGGATGCTACTCAAGTGTGGGAAGATTGGGAGGCCCACAAGAGGTGTCAATTGGATATGGATGTGAAACGGTAGATTTATCTCGCGAAGGTTGTTTTGAGAAATCGTTTGTTTTTAGCTAGGAATCATTACTCATGAAGTTGGACATGCTTTAGGGTTTTGGCATGAGCAAGCAAGACCGGAACGTGATTCATATGTCAGGTAAGTCGTAGCCTCTTTTTCGAACAAAATGGTGATTCGAGTCGGAAACATCTAGTTCAAAACTGTACAATAGTTTGGTGTTCATAACTGATAAAAGTGCTTTAGACACAGTGTAAAAACTAAAAATATTATTTGTTTTCAATTTTCACTCTTTTCTAGAATAAACCGTCAAAATGCAGTTCCCGGGCTTGAGGGTCAATTTGAAAAGCGATCTTGGGGAGAAACAAACGAATATGGAATTCCATATGACTATGGATCTGTTATGCACTATTCTCCAAAATCATTTTCTCGGTCATGGGAACTGAACACTGTCGAACCGATCGATTCCGCTTTCATCTCAACAATTGGAAATCGTGTGGAACCATCATTTCTTGATCTGAAACTTTTAAACACAGCGTTCTGCAAAGGTTAGGTCTTATCAATTTCGCTTTCACTCTACTATGTGGAAGTGTCGTTAATCTGATTAACTTTATGATCTTGATTTTCAAAGAAAATTTAGGACACGTGCCATCGATACGTCACTGAATTTTAGTTTTTTTCAGGATTTAAAATTAACAGGTTTTGTTGCAGATATTTGTCGAAATACTATCAATTGCCAACATGGAGGATATCCTGATCCAAATAATTGTGGAACTTGCAAATGTCCAACAGGTCTCGAAGGGACATTTTGTGAACGTTTACAATATTCTAGTAAGTGCCGAAATGATCACGTTCTTAATATTTTAGGGAAATTTTGTTTATTTCTTCTGAACCAAACTTTTCCATGTTGTGGCGTTGAACTACCACGTGCTGAATACACTTGGCGTAACATATCATACTCTGGAACATCCGATTGTTATTGGCGAATCGGATCATTGAACAATGCTCAAATTCGTTTTGAATTAACACATGTCATGTATAAATGCGACCCTGTTTGTGAAGAGTTTGTTGAGATTAAAAGTGAGGCTACTCACGAAGCCACTGGATTCCGCCAATGTTGTAAACTAATCACTGGAGAACGTGTCAGCAAAGGGAATACTGTTTTGATTATTTCAAAAGCAACCACTAATTCACAGTTTGTTTTTAGATATCGTGCAGGTAATTAAATCCTTTTTTAAAGTTTTTTTTTCAAACCTATCATTTTGTAGAAGGATCAGCACCAACCACAGCAACTACTACCACTACTACTACTCGAGCACCTGTTAGACATGAAACATCATATTCAACAAATTGGTCTGGATGGACAGGATGCTCAGAAAATTGCGGATCATGTGGAACACAGTATCGTACACGATGCCCAAGTACCTCAACCTGTAGTCGACCTATCAGACAAACTCGCGTTTGTAACCCACAACCGTGTGCAACTGGTGCAACAAGAGGAAAACGAAGTACACGATCAATTAGTCGTAGAAGAAGAACTGATGGATGGTGTTGTGCTAGATTTGTATTGCACCAAGGAACTTGTGTGTCGGTTCGATTCGGATAATCTTTTGATCGAATATGGAAGAAGAAAAAAGCTTTACTTTTCTAGACATAGTATGTATAGTACAAAATTGAATAAAGATTTTGTAAAAGAAAAATGTGGGTGGCATGACCTTCGAATACATATCTTTGTTGGAAAAGTAAACAAAAATTGAAAGTAGATCTTCTGATGAATCATGAATCAGAATATGTTTTGGTTGGATTTTGGAAACAACAATTGGGAGAGAAAAGAAAAGAATTCAATGATTCGATATTTAACAAAAAAAAACAACTGCGATTTCTGATGGGATTTCTGATACAATCACTTCTATTGAAAAAAGTTTAGCAACTTAATAAAAATTGTTTCTAAGACTATTCATTTTAGAATGAAGCATGGAACAATGTTGATGGTCATAGTGAGAGCTCATTTGGACATGTTTCAGCGAAATGAAACCCATCATGAAACTAGCCTTCAGAGGTTGTCTTTTAGCTATGAATTTCTTTGATATGAGATTAAACAAGATATGATGATTCATCTTAAAAAGCAAGATCTTAGAAACTACACATATTCGATTTCCTAAAATATTTCCTGTTAATTCAAAAATTTTGAGGACAATTTCTGATTGTTTAATTCCAAGCTATAGTAAAACAATATGGTTTTACTTTTCATTTGAATAAAAACCAAAACATCAGCATACATTTCAAAAATTTGAACAATTCTTCCAACTTTCTCAAATTTCTGAACAAAAATCAATCTCGAATAAAAAACGAAAAAGCATAAATTATTTCACCTTCTCGAAACCCACTTGAAACCTTTTGAAATGTATTTTCAAAAATATACGATATCCAAAAAATTGAAAGTTTTTTGTGTTAAAGGTCATAGCAACGTCTTCTTGAAACGTGTTCAAAAACTAGTTGGTTATGCAAAAAGGTATAAATATACGAACAAGTGCATCCAATTGTATCATCATCATCATCATCGAAGAAGCTTCAATACAAATATTTGTATTATGTCGCGAATTTCCGTGTTTTTCATTTTACTAGTTTCGGTAAGACGTTTTTATTGAGAAAAATCTATGTAGCATTTTATTCATACTTTTAGTATATCGATGCTCAATATATGTTTGGTAGACCACCTTGTGGTGGAGGTTGTCCTCAACCAATGTGTGCTCCGAGAATGCCATGCGCCCCACCACCAATGCCGATTCCAATGTGTCCACCGCCACCACCCTGTCCACCACAGTAAGCAAACTCAAGCAAAAAACCTTCTCAGACAATTATTAAAACCATGAATTAGATTCTGTCCACCTCCACCAATTTGTCCACCACCTCCACCACCAATGCCATGCCCACCTCCTCCACCACCACCAAGACCATCATGCCCATGTATGGGTGGAATGGCGAGACCAAGTTTCTATCAACAATATGTTCCACAATATTATCAACCAGCATTTGCGCAACCAATGCCAATGCCAGCAGCTGGTGGATGTGGTGGAGGTGCACCAACTGGAGGAGCAGTAGCTGTTCGAATTCCCGCTCAAAATGATTGCTGTTGTGGATGTTCCTCTCCGTGCAAGTATAAGAGTGTTAGAAGAGCTGCATTTGCTTCAAAAACTGTTGATCCATCTTGTAACAGTATTGAATTGAAAAATCTTATCTTGGATGTAAGTTCCGTTTTCTTCAGAAATCAAAAAAAAACTTGATTTTCAGAATATTTCCGAAGACGCAAGCCAATCCAAAAGAGATATCCAAAAGGCAGCTGAAGAACAGTTAGGACATGACGTAAATGTAATCTGCGGAACTGGAGAATTCAGTTACATTGCTCATACTGATACATTCTGTCAGACTTCCAAAGATGATGTCACTTGCTATGCATTCAAACCATTGTAAATTAGCAGTGAGAATAAAAAAAAATGTTGTCTGTATTTTTGTGTGAATGAATATTTTTATATCTTCTATATACATAGTTGTGTTACTGGATAAAATAATACTGGATTTTTTTTTTCAAACCAATGATTCCCAATTTACCGCACTTCTCAAGAATTAGAATATAGGGTTCAATGGATTTTTTGATCACCAAAATCCAGGGGATGTCATTTTTTATTCTTTCAAAGGTTAGAATTTTTGAGCTACTTTCTGTGAAAAGGAAAAATGAATCCTAATGATTATATGTCTTGTTTGCCTTTTCTATCTGTGTCTATTTAATGGTAGCCCCCAGAAGACTTGTATTTATCAAGTTTTTAGCAAATCAAAAATCTCTAACTTCAAACATTCAATTATTTTTCTCATTTTCATAAAGTTCGTTATGAAATATCCATTTTTTTTCAAATGAACACGATTTTTCAACTTCGAAAATATAAAATTAGGATTGTTAGTGTAAGAAGATTGTGTCGTGTGTACATATCAAATCAGAATTTATCAAACATGTATTGAACTGATAATCGTACGCTCCACTAATGTTCAAAAAAGTTCGAATTCCCAGTAATTTTTACTGTGCATTCGATCATTAACATATTAGTTAAATAGCAATCAAAAATTGATCACTAGATAACACAAAAAACCAAAAAATCATCCACGTGAACATATTGCATCATAATTGATACTCTTTATCTCCCTTTTCCAAAAATATGATTGGCTACATTTATCAAAACTCTCTCACAAAAACACTCCGTTTTTAGTTATCTATTTCTCTGCAACGGCATACACACAAACACGCATTTTTATTAGCAGTGACCTTGTCCAACTGTCTATTTCTCTATTATATACCAACTCTCCATTTCAACGCCATACACGTTGTCTGATTTTTTGTTTGTTTTTTTGTACCCACTAATATTTTTTGGTTTTTTATAGAAAACAAAAAAAATGAGCACATTTGTAACGGTTCCATCTGGTTCGGATTTTCCTATTCAGAATTTGCCATATGGTGTTTTCTCAACTGCTAATAACGTAAGTTTATGTCTGAACACAAAAGTAATTTTAAGATTTTTCTTAAAAGATTATGAAAAATCTGTGATCTTTAATCAAAGTTCAAAAAAAAATGGTCAGGGTACTATTATACTAAAAAGGGTTCAAATCATAATTGTCAGTAAATTGTTGAAATTTCAGACCTCTCATCGTATTGGAGTCGCCATTGGAGATCAAGTATTGGATCTTTCCATCATCTCACATCTTTTCACTGGTCCTCAACTTGCCACCCATCAAAATGTTTTCAAACAATCAACCTTGAATGCCTTCATGGCTCTACCACGTGCAGCTTGGCTCGAAGCCCGTGCTACTCTTCAAGATCTTCTGTCCACATCAAACCAAACGATTCAAGGAAATGCTGTTCTACTCGCCCATGCATTGATTCCACAATCAAGTGTTACAATGCATCTTCCAGCTCAAATTGGAGATTATACAGATTTCTATTCTTCGATCTACCACGCAACAAATGTTGGAATCATGTTCAGAGGCAAAGAGAATGCTTTGATGCCAAACTGGTATAAAACATTTCACAGATTAATAAAACTATTTTCAAATCATCTTTTCTAGGAAGTGGCTTCCAGTTGGTTACCATGGAAGAGCTTCATCGGTCGTTGTATCTGGAACTAATCTCAAACGCCCAGCCGGACAAACCAAGGCTCCAGAAGCCACCGAACCATCTTTCGGACCTTCAAAACTGCTCGATTTTGAGTTGGAGATGGCGTTTTTCGTTGGAGGTCAGGAAAATCCATTAGGAACAACTGTTCCAATCGAGAAAGCTGAAGATAGAATCTTCGGAGTAGTCTTGATGAACGACTGGAGTGGTATGTTTGATGCTCCAAATTATATATATACTAATTATAATTTTATAGCTCGCGACATCCAAGCTTGGGAATACGTTCCTCTTGGACCATTCCTTGGAAAATCATTTGGAACAACTATTTCACCATGGATCGTGACCATCGAAGCACTTCGTCCATATTTCGTCGAAAACCCAGTCCAAGATCCAATTCCACCAACATACCTTCATCACAAAGATCCATTCACCCTCGATATTGAATTGGCTGTCAGCATCCGACCAGAAGGTGATTCAGAAGATCATGTTGTTTGCAAAACCAACTTTAAACATCTCTATTGGACTTTGAAACAACAACTTGCTCATCACACAGTTAATGGGTGTAACATCCGTGCCGGTGATCTTATGGGGTCTGGGACTGTGTCTGGACCAGAAGAAGGAGCTTATGGTTCCATGTTGGAACTTTCATGGAGAGGAGCGAAAGAAATCGCAGTCGGAAACCAAGTGAGAAAATTCCTCAAGGATGGAGATGAGGTCAATCTCTCAGGAACATGTGAGAAAAATGGAGTCCGCATCGGATTCGGAGAATGCCGTGGTAAAATTTTGCCAGCTAATCTTTGAATTTTATTTTTATTTTGTGAATAAATCAATCTTCATTTTTAAATTTTGATTTTTCATGCTTCAGAACAGCAGAGCAAGGGTTAGTCATACCTTTCTCAAACTGAATTTGATTTATTTCTAACATATATAGATATTTCCGGATTTCTGAATGAGACGACCAAGCATGATGTAAAACTTCTGCTTATATGAACTTAAATATCAGACATTATTCGGAAAATATTCCGAACTCCAGTTCCTATTGCTGAACTGGTGAATATAACTAATCTTCATTTGAAATTGTTCACTTTGAAGCATACAAGTTACAGTTTTTAAGTATTCCGGATCCACCAATGTCCAATTGCAACATCGATGATGCAAAATTTCAACGAATCTTTGAACAATCTCGGAGGTGAAGGTTTTTTCTTCAATTTTCACAGTATTAAAAAAATCTCCCAAGATGTTGAACAAAATTTATTATACAAAAAAAAACTTACAATACGAAAAACATTTTCAAGTTATTAAATAAAATTTCAAATACATTAAAAGAGAGGGTACGGAATGCACGAAGCAGTGTATTTTTTCAGACATCGTCGGCTACAAGAATTCTACGTTACAGGAAGTACGAGAGAGTTTGATTTGATAAAATGTTACAAGATGATTTGGTTCAGTATTCAATTACTGGAATATTTTGTTCAATGTTTTTTGTTGTTCGGAATCCAACATGGCTTCAGTGACAACAGATTGGAAGAATTCTGACGAGGTGTTTTCATACATGTGTTTGATGAGTGAGATCATCTCATTCTTGACACCATACTCATCTTCGTGTTGGAACGTTTCAGCAGTAATTGCGACCAATGCTGAAAACAACTTTTATTGATATCAGTTTTCTTGCATTTTTTCAACTAACCAACAGAAAGAATTTTTGGGAGATTCGAGTTATTCTCACCGAAAAACGCTTGGTTATTATCTTTGTATAATTTACAGAAAAATTGGTAGGTGTAGTTTGCTTCAAGAATATCTTCAGTTACTGGCAACCATTTGGGGAATCTGGCAATCAGTTCATCCGATTTGAATTGAGGTGGAGCATTTTGGACAATTTTGACAACAGCGGAAATTGCATTCTCCGTACCTAGGGTATTTATCCCGGAGTCACGAGCTCCTTCCGCTTCAATCATCGAAACCAATGCTGGAATAGCACTGACGGCTTCTTGAAGGTATTGTGGGAAGATATGAGATCTCAATGACAAAATTCCTATTCCATAGGCAGCAACATGACGAACTTCAGGAAATTCGTCTTGAAGAAGTTTACGCATGATTTGATAAAGTGATGGATACTGTTCGCCAATGTTCTAGAATAAATACGTTTTAAGAAAACTTAGAATATTCACTTACTATATTTACAAATTCAATAACATCAACCAAAATTGATAGTCCCCACTGACGCTCAAAATATGATTTCTCGGATTCGATCAATTTCATTGAATAGTTGAAAATGAGCATACAAGGAGTGAATACAGTTCCTTTTGTATGCTTCAAAAATGAGTGCATAAAATCCGAAAGTTGTGCCAAGAAAGAAGACAACATTTCATATTCATCAGCCAATCCAGCACCCTCATCGTCTTCATCAGCATCATCATATCTGATTTTGGATGCAATGTATTTTCGAGTTGCCAGATTGATGACTTCAACAAAATCATTGACATAACTTTGAGTGAGTCCTTCAGTTTCGAGACTTGAAATGATTGCTGACAGTGTTCCAATGAACTCTCCGCTAACTTCCAAATCATGCTCCTTCTTGATAGCTTCTTTGAGAGCAGGGATGAACAAATTTGCAAGTTGTCGTTGTGCTTCAATTCCTTGTGATGCGACACAATCAATCAATGCGACCATAACCTCCGCGGACGATGTTCTCACATTATCGCTGAATTTGAAGTTCAAATTTTTGAGCATTGCAGCGGTTACTGGTTCAACGTATTGAATGAAGTTTTGTTTCATATGGCGAGCATAGCAAACAAGCATGTCGCATGCAGTTGTTTTCTCTTCAATTCCTGTGGTACGAACACCAACAACAGTTCCATTGCCAGCTTCAGCATAGGTCCAGTCAGTGTCAGCCTTTTTTTGCTGCTCTTCCATAACATCGACTTCAGTCTTAAAAAGAATCTATTAATCACAGAAACACGAGAATGAAATTTTTTGCGAACTTTTGAATGTTTCCTTATGCTCACCTCGTATGTCGCAGCACGCATAACAGGTTCCATAACTATTGGTAAGAATGGAGCAAAATCTGGTCCTAATATAGTGCAAAATCTTGTCCATGAACTGATCATATACATGTATTCGGTATCTTCGACTTTCATAGTTTGGAATACACCAGCTAACATGTTCATGATTTGAATAGCATCTGCATGGAACATTTCTTTTCCAACTGCGTTGCCAATAAATGTGATACATTCGATAGTTTTTCCACGAAGTTCTTTCGATTCTTCATTATTGCTATTTTCAAGAATGAACACCAGTGGTCGAATAAGTTCGGCATAATACGTCTTGAATAGTTCTTGTGCTGACTCGGCAACCGATGCAATTGCAGTAACAACTTGTTCAACCAACACTTTCATTTGCTTGTTTTGAAGTTGTTGGAAAGAAACTTCTAATGCAGCGAGCAACTTCTTCATTATCAATGGGAGATATCCACTCATGATTAGTTGTGGACATCCTTCACAGAAATTGATGAGAGCTGATGCGGCGTGAGCAGCAATTCTTGGAACTTCCAAATTTTCCAAGCATGTGACGATTGATGGAACAATAATGTGATGCGCTTTTCTCTGTATCTTCGAGTTGAAATCAGTGCTCATTTGTCCAATTGCATTGCAGCAAGCATATCGAACTCTTGGATGATCATGATTTGAATATGGACAAATGATTTTCATATAGTTTTCGATCTTGGTCTCCATTATTTGTCTACATCCTTCACCAATTGTCGAAATGGAACGAAGCACCGCGTGCTTAGATTTCCAGTCTTCTGAAATCCCGATTTTATACTTAAAATTGTTGCAATGACTAAACCAACCATTTTTGTTAAGTTGATCCAGAACTGTTTGGAAGTGTGGGAGAAAAACATTGGCTGGAAGAGCTGATGCAACTCTATCAAGAGATGACTCGCCAGTCATCGCAACTTCCTCTGCGTCCTCTTCATCTTCGTCGGTTGCTAGGAGCCATTCTTGCAAATCGTCATCCAACTCGGTCATCATAGCAAGGCAGCATCTTACTGAAAATAAATAAAACGTTTACATCAGGTTGTTAGAGATATTCAAACTAACCAACTGAAGGTAAAAGTTGTTGATTTTTTTTCGTTGTTTTGGGAGCGGTTTCGATGAACGCTACAACAACCTCCATAGCGGAACTTCTGTAGTTTTCAGATATATCTTTGTTTCCCGCAATTTGGAGACATGTTGAGAACAAAGGATTTATATTCGAGATGAGAACTTTGGGTACTGTGGCAGAAAGATCCGACAAACAATGAAGAACAGTGTCGTCTTCTTCTTCTGTTCGGACAATATGAACGCAACATTCGATTATTCCGGGAATGAGTGGTTTCAGCTCTTGTAGAAGTTGACCATCGTCTTCATAATCAATGATCATTGAGATGATAGCTTTTACAGCGCAAACTTTCACTTTTCCCGAAGGATGAGTCATTCCTTGTTGGAAGATTTGCTAAAAAAAAATAATTTAATAAAATCGTGGAAAGAATAAAATGTTCTCACTTTAACTTCTCCTAAATACTTGTGTAAGTCACGACCAAAGATACCAGAACATGCTTCGATCAACTGCAAAGCAGCACATTTGAAATTGACGTCATCTGATTGTGCACAATGCGAGAGAAAATCGATAGCAGCTCTCCATGTTTGGGAACCTGTCTTCTTGTCGACAAATTCGTTTGCAATCTGACCGATCACAAGAATCACTTTTTGCCTGAGAGCGGCACTGATGTTTGGGTTCAATCCTAATTGTATCAAAGAGTCGAGAATCGCCTTTTGTGTATTTTCATCGATTTTTTCCCAAAGCACGCAGAATTCATATGCCACCAAGCGACGAATCAAAACTAGCGCCATGACTTTGTCATCATCCTTGATATCACAGCCGAGAAGTTGACACAATCCAACAAACTTTGCTTCCGGTGCGTATTGTTTGTACTTTTCTTCAGCCGTATTTCTGATATTATTGTCGGCGGACGTGAAGTTTGACACCAAGCTTAACATTTCGTTTAAATCCATCTGAAATAAATGACAAAATTAAAAAAGAATAAGATCATTGAGAAAAAAGAAAAAAAAAACAAGTAAAAGAAGAAGTTTCGAACAAAAATTCAAAAATAATGACTGCTAATCTCAATAATGAATGATACTCAGCCAAGCGAATGTGTGCGCGCAGAAAAAATTCAAACGAACACAGCTGTTTGTCACAAACTGAGAGGTGACAGAGAAAAAAAGACGCGGTGTCCCTGTGGATGTTCAACAGAGCATGTTTGCTGCATTGTTTTTTATGGAAAAATTATGAGTCTGAAAGGGTATTTTTAGATGCAAAAAAAAAGAGTGGGACGTTGGAATTTTACATTCATTAAAAATAATTGGACTTTCTCATTTTCTTGACAAATATGTCTGCAAAATGTACTGCTCATTGAGGAATGAAATCAATAAAAAATAGAGGGAATATTAACGGATTACAATGAAGAGGATTTTGAAAATGCTTCTTTTCTGCCTAGCTAAAACGTTTGAGAAATTTAATCAACGGAAAAATAGAGTGCTTGTTGACGGATTGCGAAAAAGTCGACTTAAAATATCATATTATGTTTTGCGTAGCTGAGACTTTTAAGAGATGTTATCAATGGAAAGTGGAGTGCATATCAACTTATCTCTATAAAATCCGCTTTAAAAAATCGTCCATGTTTTGCTTAGCTAGAATAAAGCAAGAAAAAGTGGGAATAGGAAGTTTTCGGTAGATTATCTTGATAGGGGGCATATTATAGATGCAATTTATAAAAGGAAAACGAACAATTTATCATTTCCAAGAGGACATTAATGCAAATCTATTTGATGTCTCTGGAAAGAGTAGGGAGTGTTCAACGCGAAAGTTGTTTTTTTTTAACTATTGAGAACAGGTTTGGTATCGACCTCTTATCAAAAAGTTTTCTGCTGAGACCATTTCTGTCCTCATTTCTGCCCCAAAAAATCTCTATTAATAAATGAAGACCACAAAATAACTTTTTATACAAATTTCGTACAATGTGGTGTGACTGAAAATAAGAAGAGATGTATTATACTGATAAAGGAAACCCATGATGGTCTTTAAAAAAAGTATATGGTCATGACCAAATTGATTAATATAGAATGGTTGTCTTTAACTACCGGTTTAATAGATTTTTAGAAAGTTTTCTTCCTGGAGACTTCCGAGAACAAATGTTTAATCGTACAAAAAAAAACAATTCACTCTCAAAGTTGTTGTTATAATAAATATGCATGTAAAACTGAATGATGTGAAACAAAATAATGAAGCGATAGAAAATTTAGCTTGAAAATAATGCGGATGGTGGTGAAATTGAAGAGGCAAGAAAAATGGAAAAAAAAACGTTTCAATTTCACAATGTGACAGGAATTGAGCTCCTGAAATAGACACTTTGTGAAATGGTGTTCATCTTGTTAAAAAAAGAGGATTGATGGGTGTGAAGGAGAACAGGATTGGTTGTGAATATGTATAGTGGAAATTTTTGCATAGTAATGAGGAGGTTGTTGATTTAAGAAAGAGCAGATTTAATGATATGGTAAATTGGTGGAAGAAAATTGCAGGTTTGAAAAATGAGGCTTAACAACAAGCTAAATAAAATACTCGAGAAACTTGGGGGTCGAAATGATCGATATTCAATACAAAAACTAACATTTTCATGCCTGAATTTTCAAATGCAAACAAGCTACAATCTCAAAAATGAGGGAATACAAAAGAATTATTTCGAATCCGAAAAGGTTAGATGAATCTTTGAGGTTAAATTAGTAAACTGATCCAGTCACCTTCAAAGTTTCGGAATCTTGTCCATTTTATTTGAAGTTACCCTTAATTTTTTGTGCATTAAAGAGAGCTGTAAAACATTTTACCGACTCTCAAAAGTTTGTTTTTTTTTCATTTTCAAAACAAAAGTTTTTTTTTACTGCTATCTCAACTTAGTACAGGTGCTCTTGAAAACCATTATCAAACTTAATTCGTTTTTAATTTATAATCTTTTCCACTATTCGTACTTCAAAAAAATTAGTTTGCTTTTTTGGAAATAAAATTTTTTTTAGATTGTTACCATAGTAACAACCTATTACTAATATTCAGAAAACAACATAGTTGTGACAGAGAACATAGAAATCAAAAAGAAATTTTGTTTCCGCAATGTTTCAATAGAGAAGCATTCAATTTTAGAAGGATTTCCACTTCAAAAACAATTTGAAAAAATTGTATGAACCCAAAATTAGAAACCAATACAATGAAATTCGCTCAACTTCCCAAAACCAATATGATCCTCTTTGTTATACAAAATATTTCAAGCAAATGTTATTTCCACTGAAAATCCATTCTTAGGTAAAAACATGAGCACGGGTTAAATAGCACACTTCCGGTATTAGGATAAAAAAGTACCTTTTTCTGTGTTATTATTATTATTTTTCTTATTTTTGTTATGCCTACCAATCCAACAACTCTCAAAAATGTATCGAATTTTTTTGGTAAGAAATGTTCTTGTCGTTTCAAGGTTAGTTGGAAAAACGCAAACTGTTTTACAACAAAAGTTGTTTCTTTCCAGGGTTTGAAAGTCGATCAAGAACAAAGTTTGACAGAAATAATTGTTCGAATCACATTTCTGTATTTGGCAAAAAACTCAATTTATGTAGTACTGTTGAGTTTCGTGACATTAATCCATGTTATATACAGTATTCTTATTTTTCCAAAAACATTTTGGGCAGCAAGAAATATTGTTTTCGGTATGTTTGAAAAAAAATTTGTTAGAAAACATAACATATTCAGGTTTCTCGATTATTTCACACTGCACATGTTGGTCATTGACAAGTATAACAAGAAATGAGATGTCTAGGTTCTTCGAATCGCCTTTAGACCAGCAAAGCTCCCGAGCAACATTCAAAAGGTACAAAACTTTCTCATACATTCATTTCTAGAACTATAAACTAAATTTAGTGAAAAACTAAAAAAATTACTTATAAACCTGGCAGTTAAGTAGAACATTTACTCCAATTTTTTTTTTCACAAAAAGGAAAGGACAAGTCGCACATACTTCATATTTTCAGAACAATAGTAATAGCATGCCAAGTATTATTTGGCATAATTCTGATAATACTATCAATACAACTTCAATTTGTTGAAAACGCTTCTGTCTATGACATTTGTTTAACAGTTGTGTCCATTTTGGTTCATGTTCGGATGATAATTGCACTCATCATCCTGACTAACATTACTTTTCGATATGGAGAACGGTTACACGAATTACGAAAGTTTTTGGATAAATGTAACGGAAGGACTGAGTATGAAAATTTGGCGTTGAAAATGAAGGTACCATTGAACTATGAACCAGACCAACATAAAATTCACATTTCAGGATGTTATACTTTGTCTGAAACTGTTGAACAACAAACTGCCAATCATCAATTTGTTGTATTTGCTTCTTGCTCTCTATTGTTTCCTTCTTTGGCTTCACAGTATGATATCATTCATATTTTTGATTTTCATTCAAGTTCCATTTATAATCACTTACTTTGTCTGCAGTTTTGTCAATTTAAAGGTATTCCGAACTTCCATTAAGCGCATCATAGTGTTTTTTAGCTGGATCAGTTCAAAAATGCCACACTTCGTTTATTTGATCTCCAGTTCGTCACACCTGCTACGAACACTTTGGTAATTCACAAAACCGTGTATTTTCAAATTTTCCTATTCTCAGATCAACTATTTCTGGATGTCGCAAAGAATTGATCAACTCTCATGGATTGATGTCAAATTTTTGTTCCGGTCAACATTTTCAAATTGTGTGAAAATGTTAATTTATATTTTAATTCTTTTCATCTCCTTTGAACCTTGCCTGAAAGTATCGGTGAAATGTAAAAACCCGCCAAATATCAGTTTCCTTTCTACCTGAATTTGTTTATTTCACAGGCGAAGATTTCATCATTATTGTTATTGTGTGTAACTCTATAATGAAAATATTACTCACAATTCAAAAGTCTTCGAAAATTTCTAATTTCACTAAATAGGTAACGAAAAAAATACAATTATATGTAGCAACTAAATGATGATAATTGATTAACAAAGTTCTGAGCATGACTGATAACAAATGTGATTTATTTTTCAGAGAATGACATTAATTTTAAATTTATCACACAGTCAAAGTTCATCAGAACAATTTTTTGAATATAACAACAATTTTTCATCATTAAACATGATTTCTTAACAAAAAAAATTCTGGTCAAAAATCATCTAATGCCTAGTTCAGGTATGATGACAACACATAAATAATATTAAATTTCATAATATGTTCTCCAAGTTGCGAACATAAATAGACTAGCTTTCAACTACATTCGGAATCAATTAATTAATGATGATAATACATACATACAGTGATAATATGAATATTGTGCTTCTGATCTATTGATCATTGAACCTCATGTGTTTTTTTTTGAATTCAACTATGAAATATGACGGTATGAAAAGTGTTGGAAAAAAAAAGAAAAATGACTCAATAAGTTAATAATAAAAAGATTGAATTGGAACGACATCCAATGCGCATTGTGTTTTCAAGAAACTAATAATCATACATTGTTGTTTATATCCGTAAAATTATTATTTTGGACTAGGTGAACTTTCTTAATTCTACATGGATATGGTCATCTGTCATTATGTAAATTTGATTTTCAGTTCTCGATCATTTCGAGACAACGTTCCCAACCTTAGAACAGGTTTCCCCGAATGAGCAGTCTTAAGAAAATGATGAGAATAACTGTCTCACAACTTTCGAAAAATTTCATACCTTGTTTTTTCAGAGGTTTCATGTTTTGTTCATAGTTTTTGCCTGACTGGAACAAAACAAAAAATGCAACAAACAAAAAAAAACTTTTTGTGTTAGGAACGCATTTGTTCAGATTTTTTCTTTATCTCTTAAAGTCTTACCTACTGAAATTATATACTTTGTTTGTTTTACTCAGGTCAATATCATTTCCTGTTTTTTTTTTTTGAAATATTTTGCATTAATTGTTTACCGCCTTTAAAAAAACGTTTAGCAACCTGTCATAGGCTTAGTGAGTATTATGTCTTTAAACAGCAAACATACATTTCTCGATAATTTTTAGGAATGTATTATATGTCCATACATCACTATCATTGGGCTTATATTGATTGATAGTTTAATCTAGAAACATGGTCTCGAAATTTTCAGAATGAACATAGTAAAAGAAAGGCAATGAAAAACAATTTCGGAATGTGTGAAATGAGAATAAATTGGATTGCAATCAAAAAACAAGGAAGCGTCAAGAAAATGGAGTAGTAGATATTATCAAAAGTTGGAAAAGTTCCGTTGGAACCATTATGATACACAGACAAGCCTAATGTACAGAAAAAACTTCATGAAAAGTTTGAGGTATATTTTTTTTCGGTTCCCAGTTCACGAACGGCCATACAATATGCTAAAATTTTCCGGCACAGTGGAGACTTATTTTATGCATATTTCAACAAATTATAGGTGATATGTTCAATAAAATATAATCTTTTAATTTCTATCCCACTTAGAATTTTTTTCAAAACTAAGTCATAATATTATTCATGTTTTCATATTATTCTAAATGTCAGAAATAGGTTACTCAAAATGTTTGAGTAAAAAGAAATCGAAAAACCTCAACCAGAGAGTCCATGTTTCACTTTTGTTTTCCTTTTCATTCGAAGTTCATTATTCATAAATTTTTGTTTTCATAAAAGTTTCAACTAATTTCTCCATATTTTCATAACTGTCATCCATCTTCACAAAAAAATCCGGTTTCAATATCCATAACCGAAAAAAAAACATTAAAATTGTCATCATTGATCATATTATTCTATTGCACACCTCCCATTCAACCCGTCTACCAATTTTTCATCTCTGTCCGTCTCAAACAAAAGTACAGTTCAGGGGCATGGGCGGAGTTCCAACGCGCGCAAAGAGCATTTTGATAACGGGTCTTCTTCATTCTGTTTCTTGTGCATCATGAAGATGCTCAGGACACCGAAGAACCTGCTGCTTTTAGTAGCGGCAGCGTTGGCTGCACCATCCATTTCAAATTTGGATAAAGCAAGTGACTTGGTTACTGATCTACCTGGATTGACGTTTACACCAAATTTCAACCAATATTCCGGATTTTTGGATGCTTCACAAGGAAATCATCTTCATTACTGGTAAGTTAATTATTATTGGAAATGAGCACAGAACAAACTTTGCCAATTCAGTTTTGTATTTTGTATGTATAATATGCTTATCATTTTCCCATCGATCTAAGCCCTTGTAAAACATAAGATAATAATGGGATAGTACGAATGTTTAAAGATAGACTTATTATCTATACAACTTCTTATCAAATTTCATCATAAATTTCCAAAATTAAATGCAATTTGTGATAAAAAAAAGAGGGACGATTTTTAGGCTCGTCGAATCGCAATCTTCACCATCAACAGCTCCACTCGTTCTCTGGTTGAATGGAGGTCCAGGATGCTCATCACTTCTTGGATTGATGACCGAAAATGGTCCATTCAGAGTTTTGGAAGACAACATCACTGTCGTTGAAAATGTTAACTCATGGAACAAAGCAGCCAATGTTTTGTATCTGGAAGCACCAAGAGATGTTGGATTCTCATACCGAGACAGCAACCAATATGGAAACGATACATTGTACAATGACGATAAAACAGCATCTGACAACGCTTTGGCTTTGATTCAATTCTTCAATCGTTTCCCAGAATATCAAGGACGTGATTTCTATATCACTGGAGAATCATATGGAGGAGTATACGTTCCAACATTGACCAAACAAGTTGTTCAATTGATCCAGGTAGGTTGAAAAACTGGTTAAACAAATTAAAATTAAAATTGTGGTAAACGGTTTGGGAAAAAGAACATGTGACTGCTAGTAAAACTAATTGCCGGTTAAAAAAATGAATTCACATCGTCATCCGAAAATGAAAATGATATTGTGGTTCCAGATATTCTTTATGACATCAAATTTTTTTTCCTAATCTCAGCTTTGGTATTCAATTTTGTGTTTTCGGGGAGTAATACATAAGTGGGTCCCTAATTGAACATAACTATGGAACCAATCAAACATCACAGTTTATGTTTCTAGAATGGTACAACTCCATTCATCAATCTCAAAGGATTCGCTGTTGGAAACGGAGCTCTCAGTCGTAAACAACTCACTAACTCTGCCATTGATCTTCTCTACTACCGTGGAATGCTCGGAAACGACGAATGGGCCACACTCCGTCAATGTTGTCCAGATACTCCACAAGGTCCACTTGTTGATTGCGATTTCTCACAAGTATGTGCTCTGAAACTCTTAAATATACCAAAAGATTTTTTTAGTATGTTGCTTTTGATAACTGGGGAGATCCGATTCCAAACAACAGCACAAATGATCCAGTTGAAGTCGCTTGCGCCAAATTGGTTATTGGTTACTCGTTGAATGGTGTTTGGGAAACATAGTGAGTTGAGAGCACCAAATAAGAAACCGCCATCGTTTTTTAGCAATGATGTCTACAACTCGTATCAAGATTGCTATAGCTTCGATCAAGGAACATTCAGCGCTGAAGAAATTCACAACAAAGTCCACAAGAAGACAATGAAGAAATTGTTCAAAGCATCATTGGGAGCATCTGCTCAAACTGCATACAGCATGTTCAGCACTGGAGCAAATCCATTCATAGATCAAGGAGTGAGTTGTGAACAATTCTAGAAAGATTCAAAGGAAATAATTCCAGTCACTGATCAATACTCGTTCAACCGATGCACTCAACAGTTATGCTTGCTATGTTGATGATTCAACCACCGCATATTTCAACCGTCAAGATGTTCGACAAGCTCTTCATATTCCAGACAGTGTTCAAGCATGGCAAGAATGCAGTGACGATATCAATGGGCTATACTACATTCAACAAACACCAGATCTCACTGATACCTTCAAATTCCTCGTCGATTCTGGTTATCCACTCAAGACATTGATTTACAACGGAGATGTTGATTTGGCTTGTAATTATTTGGGAGATCAATGGTTTATTGAGGAATTGGCAACAAAACAATATTCAATGAAATTGACAAAAGCTCGTGAACAATGGAACTACACTCGTGATGCTTCTTATGCTCCAAGTTTGGCTGGATATGTCAAATCATGGTCATACAATAACTTCACTCTCGACTTGTTGACCGTCAAAGTTAGTTCGAAAAACCTTTTTTTCAGAAGTTGTATTATTACACAACAATCATTACAGGGTGCCGGACACATGGTTCCAATGGATCGTCCAGCTCCAGCTCTTCAAATGTTCTACAATTATATTTATCAAACCAATTACAACAACATGGTTCCATATAGTTTGACCCCTGCTGGTCTCCGATCACAATACACTGCGGCTCCTCAAAAGACTTGTAAGTGTATCGTCATATTTGATGATATTCATTTTATCAGTAATGATCGCAACACACGAAAAACTATTTGCTTATCAGCAAAAGACAACTATGATTGTTCCATAAAGTCGTGGAAAAATCAAATAAACAAGAACTGTTTCAGTCACCCGGAAACAAGCTGATCGCGTTTGGAACTTGCCAGGAATCACATACGGTCTTAATTTCAAACAATACTCCGGTTATCTGAATGGAGTAACTGGTAACTATTTGCATTACTGGTTCGTGGAATCACAAGGAAACCCAACATCTGATCCATTAGTTCTCTGGCTTACCGGTGGTCCAGGTTGCTCTGGTCTTTTGGCCTTGCTCTCCGAATTGGGACCATTCCATCCAAATCAAGATGGAAAGACCCTTTTCGAAAATGTCTACTCATGGAATAAAGCAGGAAATATTCTTTTCTTGGAATCACCAAGAGGAGTCGGTTTCTCTGTCCAAGATACCAACTTGAACAATGACACTATTTGGGATGATGAGAGAGTAAGGCATGATCCCAAAGAACCTGCAAAAATGAACAATTTTTTAGACTGCAACTGACACATATTTGGCATTGAAAGACTTCTTCACCGTCTTCCCTGAATATGTCAACAGACCATTCTTTGTTACTGGAGAATCATATGGTGGAGTTTATGTTCCAACTATCACTTCCCTTCTCATTGACAAAATTCAGGTACAAATTATCAAACATACCTCAAATAGCAGATTATTTTTTACAGTCTGGTGACTTCCCACAATTGAACCTCGTTGGTATGTCTGTTGGAAACGGAGAACTCTCCGCCATCCAACAATTCAACTCAGCTATCATGATGGGATACTACCACGGACTCTTCAGCAAGGAGTGAGCTTTCTTCGAACTCTCTCAAATTTTATAACTTTCTGCTTACAGCGATTTTGATTCACTTCAACAATGTTGCAACTCAACCAAAGCTAACGCTCAATGGTTCGAATATTGTGACTTCTCTCAATACATTCATCTTGATACAACTGGTTCAGCCAATCCAATTGACAACTCTTTCTGTGCTAACAAGGTTGCTGATTTGGGACAACAAAGATTCTGGAACTCATTGTAAATCTAAACAAAAAAAAAAAAAAAAACACGAATTTGTTTTTCCAGGAACAATGTTTATAACATCTATCAAGACTGTTATGAACAATCGGACAGAGCTTTTGGATCAAGAATGCCAATTGCTGAAAAAAAACGTCTTATCAGAGGATTCATCGATCAAGGAGCCAAAGTTTCGACATCATCAACTGACAATCAAGGAGGATTCATCTGTTATGCTACAGCTCAATCTGCTACCTGGATCAATCAAGCTGATGTCCGATCAGCTCTCCATGTTTCACCAGCTGCTGGAGATTGGTCAGCTTGCAAGTGAGTCAGATTTTCAGAATGATTTCCAACAATTTTTGATATTTAGCGACACCATTAATGGAGCTTACGTTCAACAACACAATGACACCAGTTCAGTCTTCCAACATATGATTGATAGTGGTTATCCACTCCGTGTTTTGATCTACAATGGAGATGTTGATCAAGCCTGTAACTATTTGGGAGATCAATGGTTCATTGAAGCCCTTGCTACCAAGAATCAAATGTCTGTCACCAAACCAAGAGCTGACTGGAGATATCAAACACAAATTGCTGGATACGTCAAGAAATTCGATAACAACGCTGGATTTACCGTTGATCTTTTGACTGTGAAAGGTGCTGGGCATATGGTTCCAACTGATCGACCAGGACCAGCTCTCCAAATGATTGCTAACTTCTTCAGAAATCAAGATTATAGCAACCCAACAATTCTTGATACTACACTCCACCCATTGAAATCCGGATATGTGATTGCTGAACAAGTTTCCGCATCTTTGAATCGCTCCACCACTGGACTGACCCATAATGGAAATCGTGTTCACGCTAAAGTTGATCGTATTACAAAATCTCGATCAACTAAAGAAAATATTGCCAAACCAGCTGAACGTGCTGCTCCACCACCACCACCAGCTGGATCGAAAGTCGCAGATATGATTACAAATCTACCTGGATTAACCTTCACACCAAACTTTGTTCAATATTCTGGATATCTCGCCGCTTCTGCTGGAAACTATTTGCATTACTGGCTTGTCGAATCTCAATTGAATGCCACATATGATCCTCTGATTCTTTGGCTCAATGGAGGACCAGGTTGCTCATCACTTGGTGGATTCTTCGAAGAACTTGGACCATTTCATGTCAACAAAGATGGCGAAACATTGTTTGAAAATCAATTCTCCTGGAACAAAGCCGGAAACGTTTTGTTCTTGGAAGCCCCAAGAGATGTTGGATTCTCATACAGAAGTAACGACGTTGCCGCTGACACCATGTACAATGACACTTACGTAAGAAAAAATATCACAAGATAGTCAAATTTTTTGTATTTTAATTTCAGACAGCTTCGGATACCGTTTTGGCTCTCACAGCATTCTTTGACAGATTCCCAGAATACAAAGGACGTGACTTCTACATTACTGGAGAATCATATGGTGGAGTTTATGTACCAACACTGACTCGTGCTTTGATCAACAGTATTCAAGTAAGTTTTAGGATGAGGACACTCACGCAAAACAGAATATTACAAAAATGCCACTTTTCAGTCTGGTGCTCTTTCATACGTCACCTTGGTCGGAGTTGCCATTGGAAACGGAGAACTCTCCGCAATTCAACAAATCAACTCAGCCGTATCACTTACCTACTTCCGCGGTGAACACGACAAGAGTGACTGGGATGCCATCTCCATGTGTTGCGACAATACAACAACTCAAGCTTATTGCGACTTCTCACAATACTATTACATTGATACCGCTGGAAATGCCTGGCCAAAAGTGACAGATAACTCATTGGCTGGACAATGTGGACAACTTGCTGTACAACAAGGACAAATTGATGTTTGGACTTCTGAGTGAGTGATGGCTACCAAACTATCATTGACTTTTTTTTCTTTAGCAATGATGTTTACAACACATTCGCTGACTGCTATGATACTCCATCTGCATCTGATTCAAAATTGAAGGAAATCACCAATGGAATTCGCAAAGTTCAAAACAGACGTAGCAAGCGTGAAGTCTCACCACTCCTTCCATCTCAATTGTTTGTTGACCAAGCGGTTAGATTTCCTTAGAAGGTCATTTTCATTATCTTTTTTTTATGTTCCAGAAAAAAATTAACTATCAATCAACAGATGCTAATCAAGGATTCACTTGCTTTTCCGGAGCTTCTTCTGAGAACTACTTGAATCTTCCAGCTGTCAGATCTGCTCTTCATATTCCAGATGCAGTTCCATATTGGACTGATTGTAACTTGGTCATGAATGAGAACTACATCCAACAACATAATGATACCGCTCCAGTCTTCCAAGATATTTTGGCTTCAGCCTACCCAGTCAGATTCTTGATCTACAACGGTGATGTTGATATGGCTTGTCAGTTCCTCGGAGATCAGTGGTTCATTGAGAAGTTGGCTAAGGATAACAACATGGCTGTAACAATGGCACATGCACCATGGAACTACACCCAAGGACAATATCTCCCACGTGTTGGTGGATATTGGAAACAATTCACGTACACCAATCCAACTAATGCAAATGGAACTGTTGTTTTCGATCAAGTTACTGTGAAGGGTGCAGGACATTTTGTTCCACAAGATAGACCTGGACCAGCACTCCAAATGATCTACAACTTTGTTAACAAGTTTGATTATAATCGTAATTTGACATTGGACTATTCTCGCAAACCACTTCTCCCGGAATATCAACCAGCTCCAGTTTCCGGTAAACTTACCTGGTTTCAGTTAAAATGAAACAAAATATATATTTTTCAGTTCCAAGAAGAAAAGCTGACCATATCTTCAATCTTCCTGGAGTCACATGGGATATCAACTTTGAACAACACTCCGGATACCTCCAAGCATCTCCAGGAAACTATATGTACTACTGGTTCGCTGAATCACAAAGCGACGTTGAAGGAGGACCAATCATTCTTTGGCTTCAAGGAGGACCAGGTTGTGCATCAACTGGAGGATTCTTCGGAGAAGTCGGACCATTCTTCGTCAATCCAGATGGTGAAACACTTTTCGAAAACATCTACTCGTGGAACAAAGCTGCTCATGTTTTGATTATTGATTCTCCAAGAGGAGTTGGATTCTCTTATCAAGATACTAAAGTTAACAACGACACAACATGGGATGACGATAAGACTGCTCAAGAAACCGCTTTGGCTCTTGAAGACTTCTTCGCTGCTTACACACCACATCGTAATGCTGAACTATACATTGCTGGAGAATCATACGGAGGAGTTTATGTTCCAACTTTGACAAGAGTTCTCATCAACCGTATTCAAGTAAGTTTTTTCTCTCAAACGTTTAGGTATTTCAAAAATAATTTCTCTAGTCTGGACAATCGAACATCAAACTTCGCGGTATCTCAATTGGAAACGGTATGGTCAGTGCTGTAAATGATGTCCGAACTCTCCCAGATTTCCTTTATTTCCATGGAGTTTATGATAAGCCGTGAGTTTTTCACAAAGCGGGTTTTCACTCACAAATATTATTAATTTAGACAATGGGAACAATTGCGTGCTTGCTGTCCATCTGATGATGCTTCCTACGATTGTCAATATGATCAATACGTCACAATCGATTCCGGTGTGAATGTTATTGCTAAGAAGTACCCAGATAACCAAACTTTGCAAAACTGTGCCAACTTGGTTGAACAATTGGCATATGATAGAAGCTGGAGAGCATTGTGAGTTTCAGTTCCTGTTTATGTAGTTCTATTTTCAGAGTTCATTTCGTACTTTGATTTTATTATAATAAATATTATTCAGGTATGATCAATACAACTTGTACCAAGATTGTTATGCAACTCCAAGTGGACAAAACAGTGCATTCAAGAACGAGAAAGTCTCAAGAATCGATATCGAAAAACGAATCATGCAATCCATTCCACAAGCAACTCTTCAACACTCCTTCCTTGATCCTCTTTCAACTGATGCCAATGGTGGATATGCATGCTGGCAATTCTCCGCAATTTCCAACTATTTGAACTTGACACATGTTCGTGATGCTCTTCATGTTCCAGACTTTGTTCAACAATGGGGATTCTGCAAGTGAGGGTTTTTTCTAATATAGATGTATTTGTATCCGAAAAAATATTTTTAGTGACATCAACTACTCCAATCTTTACAATGACACAACTCAAGTGTTCACCGATATTCTCAATTCTGGATACGAACTCAAAGTTTTAGTATACAATGGAGATGTTGATACGGTTTGTAGTATGTTTGAAGCTCAATCAATGATCAATAACTTTGCCCTTGCCAACGGATTTGTACGTTTTTATTTCTAAAAAGACTGAGGAAAAGAAATCATTTATTACAGGTGACTCCACAATCCAGATCTGCATGGATGTATGGAAATCAAATTGGAGGATATGTTGAAAAATTCCAAAAGAGTGCCTTGACAATCGACCTCATGACAATTAAAGGAGCTGGACATATGGTACCAACTGATAGACCGGGACCAATGCTTCAAGTCATCAACAACTTCGTCAATGGACAACCAAATTACAACACCTCTGTCACGTTCAGTATGCTGAGAAACCCTCTTCTCGCTCAATACACCCAACAAAATGAGGGACCAACCAATAGTCCAATTACCTCGGCACCAGTTACTGGATCTACCACGACCACTACTGTCAACCCAGCTGGACAAACCTCGACAACAACATCTGCACAAAGTGGAGGATCTACAAATACCCCAACAAACAATTCTACCACCACCACCACTACAGTCCCCACCACAACATCTGGAGTCACACAAACATCAACAATTTTCACAATCTTTGTAGCTTTCCTAGTTAATTATTTATTGTAAATCAGTTTTCAGTAGATGATTACAATTTTGTTCTGTAAAGAATAAATATAAGAAAATAATTTGTTTTGAAAAGTGCACAAAAGAAGTCGATATTGCCTTGAAAATGTGGCTAATTATGGGTGCCATAAAAGTGGGAAAATTTTGAGAGAACCACACATTTTGAGAAGAAGAATCATGTGAGTTTGAACGTTTTCGAATTTTTTTTTTTGAGTTTTGTTATTTTTAGGCATATCAAAGCTATCGTTTACAACAAAACTAGAAAGTTTGCTGGACACACTGTTGATTTGGAACTCGGTGATAATGCTACAGTTGCAGAGGTTTGTCATTGAAATAGATTTGTTGAACAAATTCTGAAAAGGGTATCATACCTTTCAAGAAAAATTTTAACTCAATCTAGAAAATTTTTGCATCACACTAGGTTTTCATTCCCGAAAAAGCGTTGTTTTTTTTTACATTATACATTTTTTGAATGCTTTTTGATGGCATTCAGAATGTTTTCAAGTTCATCTATATTTTTATCTTCGTGGTGAAAGTTTGTGAAATGCTCCAGAACTTTCTTAGATATATTCATTTTTATTATGTAATCTTTTTTTTGAGAAAAAAATCCACATCATAAAAAAACTGTTGTTCACATAAATTCCAACATTTTAATCTCAGGCCAAGTCGAAAATTGAAGAATTAACAACGGTCCCCGCTCAAATTCAATGGGTTGTTTTCGGAAGTGAGACGCACACTTTTATTTCTGAAAAAAAGTTCCAATTTTCCAGCTCAACAACTCGAAGACTCAAAACCTTTGCGAGAATACGGTATCCGTGATGGATACACAATCTACTCTACTCCAACCTACGTGGAAATCCAAGATATGCCAAATCTTTAACAAATTTCGTTTCTAAATAAAATCAAGTTTTATTTATTCATGTGGTTTTTTCTTGACCCTCTCTTGTGTCAATTTTGGCAACTTTTTCTGAAGCAGACAAAAAGCGACGAAAATTCGTTTTCTCTCATAGCTTCTTTTCTTCTCCATCGTTTTCTTATTTCATTTTGATGACCAAAAAAGAAGAGAAAATCTCTTCATTAGGACGTGTTGTGTCGATTTGACGAGTAAGGCAACATGCTCATTTTCACACTTTGTCTTTTTTTCTTTAATTTTGTAGATACTACTATTCCTAGCGAATGAAACATATATGGTTGTTAGAAACATGAAAACAGGAAAATGACACCACAATAATTGGTATTATTTTTTTTGTTTTTCTCGGACAATTATTGTATTTGTTCTTGGTTTTATTGATTTCTTTTTCGCAAAAAGGGGACTATAGATCTCAAAAAGAAGCGAGGGATTTTCTCTTTCATGGTTAAAAACCGTATCCTGACAAAATTTTGAAAAATTGGAAAAATGTTACAAAGTTCGAAGATATTTAAATTAGAGATGTTTTTTGTTCCTAATTCTTCAAATTAACACAATATTTTGACTTAAAAGTTCAAACTATGTTAAGCCAAAATACAATTGAATGTTAATGTTTGAAAAATGATATCTTTTTTGTTATCAAAATTTAAAACTTGTATAAATTTTGAAATTCATTCTTCTTCCCAACAAAAAATTTTTCAAAACTCTGGAAATGCATTAATTTTTCCAATCATAAATCAAGTGAAAAAACAAAATCATCCTTGAAACTGACTAATATCCAATCAATTGATGACCGAATAGATAAAAATAAAAGATGAATTGGTATCCATCTTTTTTTATCTCTTACTTTTTCCCGTCTTTTTCTTCCAAACAAATTGACATTTTGAAATCAACACAACTTCTTGAGATATCTGTGTGTCAATAGAGCAAAAAGCAAGCAAGCTTCCTGCTACTATAGCAACCATGTTCAAATTTCTTACTTTTCCATATATATATACTTCTTCCTTTTTACTTCTTTTTGTTTTCGTTTTTGACTTTTGAATTGGCAGGTGAGAAAAAACTGAACGGATAGTTTGTTTCTGCAGGTGTTTCAAATCTGAGATCGTTTTTTGAACACATTAAAATTATAATTAGGTGAATTATTTAAATAGAATGCGAATTGAGAGACGATAAGAAACAATAATATTTTTAAACTGTGAGTAGATTAAAATTTATTATAAAATAATGGGTACGAAACTTTTTCATCACCGCCCATATCTATTGAGCTCACTTTCACTTTCAATTCGAGCACTGACAACACCACTTATCAAATAGAATATTCTAATTTCTAAAATTATGATGAACCAGCTGCTAAAAATTTGACTTGTTTTATGCAACAAGATCTTCTCATTTCAGATTTCATTACATTTTTTGATGTTCTTGTTTTTAGTTTAGTTAAAAAATATAATTGGAGCGGGAGTTGTTTGAGCAAAAACGCAATGACTCACGTCTGACATTAGCTTGTTTGAGAATGAGTAGTTGACAACAAATTTGAACAATCATAAATTTTTGAATGTAATATCAAAATTGACTTTGACAAAAATTATAGTGAGAGATTTAAGTACATTATTCTTTGATTTTGTTTCCGAAAGATCTGAAAGATGTCTATAACCTTTTTTTTGAAAATGTTTTTTTTTTAAATTAAGAATCAGTAAAACTTTCATACAAGTGTCACTGATTTGTGTTTAAAAAAACCTTAGATTCTAAAATGTACATCATTTATGTTTTCATAATGTTACTTGATACATTTGGGAAAATACAACTTTTTTACTTGGAAAAAATCGAGTTTTTAAGAGAATTTCCCAGAACATGAAAAGTATATTTCTGTTTCTTACAACTGTTTTCTTTGCAAACACAAAACTACCTATTGATTGAAAATCAAAGAATAAACTTCTATTCATGTACAAAACCCTTTTTTCTCTGAAAACTGAAACGATTTTTTATTTCTGGTAACAAATAACGTCGTAGTGAAAAGCGACAAAACGAAAGAAATGCTTGTCGGTATCTTTTGAACATAAAAAAAATCCATGAAATATTGCAACATTTGTGACCTAAATAACTAAGAAACAAACCGGTTTTTTTGACTCATCCTTATATATTTAGTTAACTTCTGACTTCATTTGACGATCAATATCGAAATTTATGTTGAATAATAAGATACGCAGACAACACATTTTCCCTGCGCGACAATACGAAATTCCCACATTTCAATGCATAGTGAGGTATTATTCTTTCATTTCTTATTCTACCTCGTCGCTTTATATTTATTATTTGTTTTAGTTTTTTTTTCTGCGTCTTCCTTGCTGCCAGTTTGATGAGACTACTGTTGTTGTTTTGTGTTGTTTCTAATTTGTTAGAAACTTGACTTTTTTCGAACATTTATTTTTTGGAAAAAAAACTGTTTTTCGATATTTCAGATTCCACTCAAAACAATTATTTTTCTTTTTTTTTGGTTACCAAGGGATTTCAAAATTTCAAAACATTCGAGCTTGTAGTAGGGAGATTTTCAAGAGATTTAGCCATTTTCCAATTTTTGTGAACATTTTTCAAATCAAATTACCAAAAAAAAAAAAAACAAAAAAATCTAATCACATTTTATCATTCAACTCGCAAGTTCTCTTTTTAAATATTTCCCTATATCCCTGATTTCTTCTCAATTGTTTTTACTCAATGAAAAACCAAAACATCAGATAAGAAGTCTCACCCTCGCAAATTTGCAAACTTTTACACCAATTCTACACTTTTCTTATTCCCACTGGGGTTTATATTGATTTTTGTTTGTGTTTCTTTTTTTTTTTTTGAAATAATAATAGCAATAATTATATTTTTAGTAGTAATGCCGGGAAGTGTGACAAGTGTCGAAACAAGTCCACAAATATTAACATATGTTTTCTCGGTGTTTGGACTTGTTACTTCTTTGATGTTCACAACAGTTGGATATGTGAATAATGAATGGATTGTTTTGAGGAATTCTTATAATCTAGGAGAAGTCCAGGTTGGTTTGAAAATCAAACTATTCCCTATTCTTTAATGAATACGATTTTCAGAGAGGTATCCGTGGACATGATTGTTACAAGAATATCACAGCTGATGAAGGAAGTATAAAATGTTTGCCATGGGAGTTTAAGCCGAAGTCTTCAAAGTTTCCCGAACCGTTTGATACAATCAAAGACCCATCCAACTGTGAGTTTTTTTAAAATGTAAATTATAGAAAAACGAAAATTTTTTCTCAGCTTTCTCATAACAAAAAAATCAATCCCAAAAAATTTTGTATAGTTAAAATAAAAGAGTAAAACAATTTATATGTAAAACTGACACACATCTGATTTAAAAACTAATTTTCTTTTTTATTGTTCCAGTAGGTTACTTGGTCAGTGATGAAATCATGAAATTGAAATGGTTTTTTTTCGGAAAAACAAAAGAACAGTTTAAACAAATCGGTTTCAAAATTTATATTTTTCTGAGAATAGAACATTTTTAAAACTCTGTTCAACCTACGTTTGCACTTAAATTTAACTGGATTTTTTTTTCTTTTTGGATGTGCGGAGTAGGTTTTAGAAGTGCACCAAAAATTAATCGGTGAATGAAAAATTTAAAAAAAAAACGAATGAAAACATCAAAGCTATTTTTCAAACTATCACTCATATTTTGGCACGAAAAATAGAAAGATTAGGAATTGAGTATTGTTTGTACAGTTTTTCAAAAAAAAAAATTCCAAAAATCAAAATTTACTATATCAGTTTTCCATTACTTCTTAAAATAAGTTTAAGGGTCAATATTTTGAGGTTTCAAACAGACTCAAATTTTTTTAAAAGGTATATTAGTATAATCACAGATGGGCCTAATTTTAAATCAGAAAATTGGTGGTTCAAATTTCAATTTTATATATATAAACGTAGCGTTGAATAAGGCCAATTAGTTCACTTAACCTAGAAGTTTCCATTTTTTCCAATATTTAATTTTTAGTGATCTACTGGTCTCAATACACAGCCATCATCATATTCATTTGTCAATTTGCATGGTTAGCATACGCAATAGCTCAATGTTGTAGTTCAAAAGCTGCTGATTATTTGAAGAAACACAAATTGAATCTCTACCGATTATATTTTGCAACCTGTAAGTTATAACTTTCATGAGTTGTATCATCTAATTTCACTTTTAATCTTCCAGTATTCCTCTTCGTCCTTCTCTACATCTTCATTCAAGCTGCACTATATTTCAGTGAATTTTTCCCTTTCCCAATGGACGAATCAAAAGTGAGTATTTGAAAACGTCATTCAGGATGTGGCTGTTTTTTTTATTCGACACCCACTAATAGTGACGTGAATTATTATTCTTTATTTTTTATTTTCAGTGGGACAAAGTGTTCGGAAGTGGGCTGAAAACCTTTTTGTTCGGCGGACTGGCGCCAATGCTGATTGCTTTTATATGTCTATTCAAAGAAGAATTGAGAGTTGCTTGGAATCAATTATCGTTTATATGCTTTCGAAGAAGACATCAACCCCTACCGAATAATGAAACCGAAATGCACTAGTTTGTTTTTTTTCTGTAAATTTGTTTTGTTTTCCGTTCTGGGAAGGAAAGTCGCGGGTGTAATGATGGTGTAAATTATACGAATTACTGATTGAAAATGTTTTTTGTACACAGAATCAGTTCTGAGACATCAATCCTGAAAACTTCTGGATCAGGTTATTTGTTCCTGTATATTTTTCAAAATCGGCAACACGAAGTTATCTTATGAACTAAGCCAACACTTCTTTGTCACTATATTCTGAGTGAAATATCAGTCGTTCTAAAATACAAAAAATGTATTTTCATTTCAAAGCTTCGGTATACGATACATGTTTTTCGAAGTTCTCCAATTTCTAGAAGACTAGTGGAAGTTAATAACTCAAAATGCTGAACTGGTCCCTCTGGTTTTGAACATTATAATAACTGTTCCAGGAAACTAGACAGCTGAAACGTGTTCGTTGTTGTTTATCGAGAAACTATATATTTTTATGTCCAAAACATGATGACATCATTTCACTCCACCCGCAACTTTTTCTCCCATCACACCCTCGCCTAGTATTTTTTTATTCACGCTCAAAATGATCTCAACTGCTCGCTCTAACTTTTATCTCTCGCTTTGTAGTCTTTCAATCCTTGAACCCCTTAGGACCCATTTTTTCCCACAAATTTTGTTCCATGCCGAAGTAAATCACCAAAAATCGCATTCTACGTGTCAGTTTGAACAACGATATTTATGAAATAAATGTATTTGTTTCAAAATTATAGGTATCAGAGAGCAATAAATCGAGAACATGGACATACTCGATGTCGACAAACAAAAGCTCTACAACAGAAACAGATTTTTTGAGAATCTTCGGAAGAGGAATCAAGATATTCTGCATCGTCGGTTGGATCTTTGGACACAAGGAATGTTGACGCAGATATTCCTGAAAAAATAGTTTAAAACGTTGAACATTCATGAAAAATAAAACTTACCAATAATGAAACACAATAGGAAAATCATTGACAATAAATTAGCTGACATTTTATAAAGTTTTGTGAGAATTTGAAATATGAAGAAGAAAAGAGGTGAGAAGAAATATTTTTAACTCAACAACCCAAAAATGGAGCCGCCTTCTTTTTCTTGAATGTATAGTCCACACAAAGTCCCGCCCATCACCATAAAAAATGCTGTTTTTCATCTTCACCATCAATTAATATAATCCATGAGTACGATTTGGGATGAATAGTTGATTAATATTTGGTTGGACCTGTGAAATTAGATATTGGGGTGAAAATTAATGATGAAATGAAATAATATAATTCAAACAGGTTTATTTTTGCACACTTTTAATTTCAGGCATGTCAATCAAATTGACCTTTTCTTGCATATTGTAGGGATGAAAGAGCATTTCATTTAGTTTTTGTTTCTTTTTCATTATTTATAGACACATAACGAAACGCGGAACAAAAAAATAGACAGAGATCAAAACTAGAAAGATACACTTTATTGAAAAAAACTTCACAAATAGCATATATTCTGGATAGTCGATTCTTAAAAACGAATCTTCACTTGATTTTTTTAAATCATAGCAAAGGAAAAACTTGGATATGCACTAATCAAAATACAAATTCGTACTTTTCATGTCTTTTTTGAAAATCTCAGAAAAAATTATGCAAAGGTTTGAAAGTTAACAGAAAACATTGTAATATTTTTAATCATCACAAGAGCTTTAAATACAAAAATTTCGAAAAAGAAGAAAATATTCAAGGTTTTTGGCACGCCTAGATTACTCGAGATCAACAATCAACTACACTCGTTAACCGTATTAAATGAACATTTTTAGTTCCCTCGTTTTCAACTTCACCTGAAGATTTTTAATCAGAAAAAAGTCGTCGTATACAGAACAAAACATAACTATGTTCTAATTTCCGTTTGGTTACTATAATTTGGTGTTGATCATGAGATGAATAATTGATGAATATCAAGATCAAATCTCTAAGAAAAAATGTCTTCAAAAAATAATGACGAAATCCGGTAAGAAATGTATTTTTGAGTCTGCAACATTACCTTGATAAACAATTTTTCATTCAAAAATCTGGGATTAGGAACATAAAGTAAAGTAAGTAAAGTAATTTTCAGTGTACAAGTCGCAACAAAAATGAGGTTGAATGACTTTTTTGAGAGAGTAGTAAAACCAAGTTGACTCCCAACGAGTTTAATTTTTTTATGAACGTTGTTTTTGGCGTTATTATTGAACACCAAGACTAACCGTTCACTTCGTACCTAAAAAATTTGGCATGGAAAAACATATGCTAAACATTTCTGTTTAGCCTTCTGGAATTGTTTTTTGCTCAATAAAGTTATGTTATGTTAGGTACATCTAACGATGATTATTCTCAGCTTCAACGAAGTTTTCGCGTTTGTCCTGGAAAATGAATCGTATGCGATTCTTCATTTTTTAAAGTTTTTACTTCGTATTGGCGTCTGATTTCGATGTACCCACGCACAACCTCTTTATTTTAGTAAATCATAGTGAATCTGCATAAAAATTCAATTTTTTTGTTTTTGTGTTTTCACTCGGCAAGTTGCTTTTAAATGAAACAGCCCATTTTTAGGCCCACTTTTAAGTCTTAAGAGACGTTATTTAAAATTCCCAAAAACCAGTGGTACAAAAAAAAAATTTTGTCTTCAATTTGGCTCAAATTTTTTTTCCGGAAAGTGATGCATCTGAGAACTTGAATGAACATGTGAAACTATGAAAAATAATTTTTTCACTCTTGGGAGGGAAGTGAAATCGGAAAAACTTCAAACGCGCAGTATCTGAGAAAATGACCGAATGGAAGAGTGAAAATGATGCTCGACATCCGAAAATCAAAAAAAAAACAGTTTTAAAATAATAAAAAAACAAAAGCACACAAAATACGAGTCTCAGTTCTCAGTTAACCGCTTGTTGATTTTTAGAGCAACATGTTCAAGCCTCTAGATGGAGAGAGGGATGTCGGGTTAAATTTTTCAAATATACTTCATAATATGTAAAAAATGGCGAGGAACATTTTAAAAATAGTTAAATTACTGTTAAACGGATGCGTGTATGTCTAATTAAGTTTTTAGCCCTCAGCTATAGCTTTTCTATGTTTGCGGAAAATGCTCTATTTTCGATGTCAAGACAAAAATTGTTCTCCACTCAGAGTGCGTTAAAATGCTTTAAAGATTTTGAAAAAGTATTCACGGAGAGCTGAGATATGCGCGTTTGAAGTTTTTCCGATTTCACTTCCTTCCAAAGAGTGAAAAAATTATTTTTCATAATTTCACATGTTCATTCAATTTTTCAGATGCATCACTCTGCGGGAAACAAATTTGAGCCAAATTGAAGACAAAAATTTTTTTTTGTACCACGCATAACAGCAACATTTGAGTTTTCACAAATAACGTCTCTTGAAAGAGGCGATAAAATGCACCTTTATGAAGAGAATTTTTGCTGTAAAATGGTTTTTAATCATCTTGAGTTGATAATTTTGAGCTGAGATATGATGTTTTGAAATTATTGCACTTTTTCATTGAAAATTTCTACCACTCCCGATTTCTCGGAAACAAAAAATAAACTTGCAATCACTAGGTACTACAATTTCCGCATAGTCAAGAGGTGTCATCGTGGATCATTCCTTGTCGGTGGTTTTTTTTCCTAGAAAACAAAAATTATTACGAATTAAAACAATTTATGGAATCTCACAGTTACTTTTCATCTTTTCCTTCTACAAAATATTTTAATATTACAGAAGGTAGATATCAATATTTTCAATATTCAGTTTATTATAATTATTTTATTGTTGAAATGCGAAATGTGGAAAAAAACTAATGAATAACACAAATAATTCGAGTGAAAGGCAAATTATATTTCAAAAGCTCTTTTTGCAAAGAAAAAAAAAGAATTCAGTGAGCCCATGTTGCCTTGATTTGGTGGGTAACTGATGATTCCAATGTTTTGTCGAGTTTTTTGAAAAATAAAAATGTTTTCTCAATACAGATCAGTCCACCTCTGTATAAAAATCAATCCTCTAACTTTTCATACGGTCTAGGTATATCTCTGTGTTTTTTTTTCAGTTTTCTTATTCCCTTGTGCATCTGTTCCAAATTGTAAAAATCCATTACAAAGTCCATTTCCCCCATCTCAAAAGTAAACACATCAAATAAATGATAATATTTCTGCTGAAAAAATATGAGAAAAAACATACACACAATATTGAGAGGGCCAATAAACATTTCGTTTCAATTTCAAAAACTGGCAGCTGTCCGGATCAACGTAGGCGGGAAACGCGATGGAGCTACACATCGAAGATGATATTTGATGAAATAGTGCACAAATGCACACAGTTGGTGTGTAGGCGTAGAGAGTTTACAGCACTTTTCTCTCTTCATCTTTTTTATTTCTCTTCTTTTTGTTGATACTCCCGAGACCACACCTCCTGCACTATTCATTTTCATATTTTCGCATCTCACTTCACATACGATCAGAATATTTTTCATTTTTCAAATTTTTCTATTTTCAGAGCCTACTTTTCAACATGTCTGACGAAGAGGAAGTATAGTAAGTTGAAAAATATTAATGAGCTTCTGTAACAATGTCAATTTTCAGCTCTGATGAGGAGGTAGAGGAGGAGGAAGTCGAGGAGGTCGAGGAGCCTCAAGAGGAGGAACAGTGAGTTTCTATTAATCCCTTAACTCTGGAAAAATGATTTTTTGCAGAGAAGAAACCACTGAGGAGGTTGCTGCCCCACCAGAGGTCAAGGAACGTCGTCCACCAGTCCAAGAAGAGAAACCACCAGCGGAGATGACTGAAGCTGAAATCGCCATGCTTGTGAGTTTAACTATTCCAACTTTTCAGTCCAAAATAAGTTTTTAGGCTGCCAAGAAGCGTCACGAGGAAGAAGAAGCTGCCAAACTTCTCGATTATGAACAAAGACGTGTTCTCGAGAAGGAAAAGATCGATGAAGAACTTCGTGAGCTCAAGGAAAGACAAGAGAAAAGACGTGCTGAACGTGAAGAAGATGAGCGTAAATACGCCGAACACAGACGTCAAGATGAAGAAAGACGCCGTAAAGATGAGGTAAGGGGTATTTGAAAAAAAATAAAAATTTGTACGACTTTGTTTTTAGGAAGAGCGCAAGAACAAGGCTGACGCTGAGAAGAACCGTAAGAACGAAGAAAAGATTCGTCGTCAACAAATGATGGCTGGAGCTTTCAACGGAACACTCGCTGGAACTCCAGGAGCCGGACGTAACTTCACCGTGTCATCAAAAGGAGAACAAGCTGCTCAATTCGGAAACTTGGCTCAAGCTAAGGGTGGAAACACTTTGAGCAAAGAACAACTTGAGGAGGCTAAGAAGAACTTCTTGGCAGCTGTTTGCCGCAATGTTGATGTTTCGAATCTCATGCCAAATGACTTGAAGGAAAAGATCAAGCAATTGCACGAGAGAATCGTCAAGTTGGAAGCTGAGAAATATGATTTGGAGAAACGTCGTGAACGTCAAGATTATGACGTGAGTTTTGAAGTTTTATGTTATTCAATAAACGTTTTTTTTTCAGATGAAAGAGTTGCACGAGAGACAACGTCAAGCTGCTCGTAACAAGGCTCTCAAGAAGGGACTTGACCCAGAGGAGGCTGCCTCATCGGTCCATCCACCAAAGATCACCACCGCCTCCAAATTCGATCGTCAAACTGATCGTAGATCATATGGAGATCGTCGTTATTTGTTCGAAACCCCAGCTGATAACAAGCAACCATCATTGGTTCGTGGATCCGGAAGACCACCAGTTGAATGGGGACGCAAACACAACGAAGAACTCGAGCAAATCCGCAAAAACTTGGAACCACCAAAGTATGTTGAACAAGTCAAGGTTGAAGGAGCTCGTGCACCAGTTGAAGTTATTCCGTTGACAATCCCAGACAAGGACTTCGAAGAAATCACCGAAGATCCAAATGTTGGAGCTGAAATTGTTGTCGAATAAAAAATAATGTGCTTTTTATCTTTTATATAAACGCTTCAATTATTATGTCATATAAAGCATTCATTCCAAACATTACTTGAGCAGAAGTTTTTCTAAAAAAATTAGTTCAGAGTGCCTGAAAGATGTCGAGGATCAAAGTGTCATAGTTCAATGTCTCAATCTCAGAGTGATATCAATGCGAATTGTCAAAATGAGAAGAGGTTTATATTTTTGAGACATACCATTTTTTTTTAGGCTCAGATTTTGTAGTTCAAATGTATATTCTTCTATGTCGGATTCAATATTGTTTGGCTTCGATTTTCTCCGATGAATATTCACCCAAAAATAAAAGAAATTTGTTTTCAATCTCGGTCAAATCTTTACCACCAGAAATCTGGATATTCAGCTTGAAAACCATCAAATATATATTTTTTTGATTCAAATGAATGTAGTTGATAACTTTTTTGATCATTTTTATGCTCTGCTCAATCGTACCAAAAGTTTTTGCATTCACTTTTTCTAAATCCATAGTTTTTTCAGAGTTTCCGTCGCCAAATATCAATCTGAAAACTATTCTTGTGCCATATCAAATCTCGATTTTGTTGTAATATCTTCAAATGTTATCATGTTTCGAATCTTTCCTGCTTCACCCGTCATGTGCCATTTTCTTCGAATCCAATTTTTACAAACCGCCACAAAATAAAAACATTTGTCGCAAAGCCCTTTGAACAGAATAACAAGGAAATTATCATCATTCTCTTATTGAAAAATGACTACATCGCACGCAAAAATAATCAAAAATAATAATGATAATAATGAATCAATGAACATACAAAAATATCAATATTTCTAGAGTGAAAGAGAAAGAATATTAGACAATAAGCATTGAATGATTTAATTTTTTTTGGTAAGTTATGGATTATGTATATATAAAATAGCCATCAATAATGATTTTCTGCTTAGAACAGCAGAAAAAAGTGAATGAGATATATATAAATAATAATGGAACATAAAATGACCAATTCATCTAGTTTCCATAAGTTTGTGGAATTATGATTGAGTACAGATGTGAAAGAAGTCAAAACATCTGGTTTTAATTCTGAATAAATGTTAGTTCTAAAGAAAATCTAAACGGAGAAAGAAAAAAGAATTTTGCATAGGGAAATTATAGCATATGAGAATTCTCACAATTGTTGCCGATTGTAATTCTTTTTGGATCTGGTGATGCATTTGTTGAAAGCATGCTATAACCCTGGTCGTTTGTTTCACGTACACCGCCTGGAAAAATAAAAACATTACAAGAAAATGTGAAGCCAGAAAAATTAGAGTTAGTAAGCATTATTATCAGCAAGCCTTTGCAAACGGAACCTCAAAGCAATCTGTTAAGCTGTTCAATGAAGGAAAAATTACTTTTTTATATTTGAAAATTCATCTTTTAGATGAATTTAACCTGTTCGTCACTTTCTGCTTCTGAATTCTTGTTATCAATTCGACTATGAGTATCTGAACAATAAAAAAGAGTAGACATTAATTTAAAGAAAAAAGTAAATATCATAATATTAAGTATATCCACAAACCTTTTTGAAGTGATTTCTCACAAAGTCGTTCTATAACAGCAGTCGCAATACTATCACCATGAACATTGACAGTTGTTCGAAGTCTGTCAAGCATGAAATCGACTGGGAAGATCAGAATGAACAAATTAGTTGGTAAACCAATTGCGATGAGAACCATGATCATTGTCACAATACCTATGAATGATTCAGTTATATTGTTAAATTAAACAATTGAAATTACCGGCTTGTGGGATTCCAGCAGCACCTACTGAAGCAAGGGTAGCGGTGAGGGAGACAAGAATGATTTCACTGAGCGATAGATCGTTTCCAACGCATTGGGAAATATAAATAGCAGCAACAGCTTCGTAGAGAGCAGTTCCATCCATGTTTCTGAAAATCAAGTTTTGTAAAATTTTTCGAATATAATTTTCATAATTTTGAACGTTTTTCACTCTTTTCAAAAATTAATTATTATCTGCAATATTTTATCGGAAAATTTCTCATCGTAATACTAAATAAAAAATGTTTTTAATGAATTTCGAACTATCTACTTTTCTGGAATTAAAAAAAATTCAAGAAGATTGATTATGTTAAAACTTTTATCTCCATTTTTGTAGGTGTTGCCCCAGTTTGAAAACTCAATCCACAATCCCACACTAAACTCACATTGTTGCACCAAGTGGTAAGACAAATCTAGTCACTCTAGGATCAATTCCATTGTTTTCTTCACAGCACTTGATAGAAAGTGGGAGTGTAGCTGAACTCGAACTTGTCGCTAATGCTGTCAATAATGCTTGCGCCATTCCACCAACAAACTTGATTGGATTTTTTCTTGCCAACTGAAAACAAAAACTTTAACTACGAAAATACTGAGTTTGAGTTACTGACAACAACACACAGCATTGGAATGATAATGAACGCGTGGATTGCTAGACCAAGAATGACTGTTATAACATAACCCATTAATCTGTGAAGTTCTTGTCCGGGATCTTTCATTCCGACGATTTGGGCAGCAATGAGGAAAGTGATACCAATTGGAGAGTAACTGAAAAAAGCATTTCTTTTGAATTTTGCCTCGCCTTATGATTAACGTACATAATAACCCATGAGATAAGTTGCATACTGCAAGCTTCCAAACTTTTAAAAAATTGTTTCAATGGTTTTCCTTCTTCTCCAACGACTCCGATAACAATTCCCAACGCCACACTGAACACAACCAATCCAAGAATATTCATTCCATCAGACACAATTTTTTCAGGTACTTCAGTGAACAATGCTCTTTGCTCTAAAATATCACGAATAATTCATGAATTTCTGCATCGGAGAAAGGTCAAACCTGGTTGCATAGTCATAGCGACTTCTGGTGGTATTTCCTGGGATCCGTTGAAAAATTTGAGACAAACTTTTTGAGATCGGAATGTGGCTTCCATCAAGTTCTCTGGAAAGCAACTCCTGAAAATCAAAAATTATTTAAAAAACATCTGAAAAATCCTGTTTTTACTTCATGAGATCGATGATTGTATCAACAGCCGTCGCAACACATGGAGTTGTTTTGACGTTTCCCACAATTTCCTCGAGATTTGTAGTTGTCCACTTTCCGGGTTTGATTACTGAGACCAAAACGATTCCTAGGAACACAGCAGAGAATGTGGTTAAAGTGTAGTAAGTCATCGATACTACACCTAACCTTCCAGCTGTTCCAGAATCCAACGATGCCAAACTTGTGCTAAAAATAATCATTCATTTTGTTGACAGATCAAAAGTACACATTTTCTTGCTTAACAACAATTAGTCCAACTCATTTATTTGAACGATGTGATTGTGATTAAACAGACCACAGTATATCCAGCAACACTTTTAATTGGATTTTTTTTTGATAATCTGATCGGATCAACTTTGAATTAAACAACTATGTTCATGTGATACTTGAACGCATGAGATCAATTTCTGATCTTGAACAATGTGGTAATTCTATTATTTCTTTACAAAAACCTTCTGTCAAGTTAACTTTGCTGAAATAAAAAGTGCAACTATGAAGCTTCATTCTCACAGTTGTTGTGTTAGAAAATCTGTAAAACTAAGAAAAAATTTAATCATTCATCCGTTCTCTGAAAATTCTTGCTAAAAATTTCGAGAACTGTTTTACCAAATGAATTGTAAATAAAGTAACATTTTCTCTTTTTGTCAGGTTTTGGTACTCCGATTCCTTTAACTAGAACATCAGATTTGTGACTGATTTTTCAGATAATAGAATTCCGTTGGTTTTTATGATTTCTTGGAACAGTTTCTCATGATTAACATTCACTGAACTTCATAAAAACTACCAACGTGAGAAATACGAAAATATTCCGAGAAATTATGATCACAAATAAATGAACTTTAGCTTCCGGATCATTCTACGCACCCATAAAATCCCAGTATTTTTCTATATACGTTCTAAGAAGTCAGTAGAAAATGGCAGATTTTTTATGGTTTAGTTAATAGCCGGAAATTGTTATTTCGACATAAAGAAGAATGTGAGCAAAATTTCGAAAATTGTGCAAAAGAGAAAACTCACATGATACTTGACATGATCATTGGGAGAATTAACATTTTTAACATTTGAACGAATAAATCTCCCGGGAATCTCAAATAAGATAAATGCCGTTTCGACCAAGCATTATTTGGGTCTCGTAGCGATAGGCCAAGTCCAATTCCAATAACAACACCAAGCACTGTGAAGAGTAGCAACAAGTTCTCTTTCGATAGTTTTGCCATCTTCCTGAAATATAAAAAAATTATGTTGTGAAAACTGTTTCAAAAATCAAAGAAGCCAATAAAAATCCACTTTACACAAAAATCTTTATGAGAGACCGACAGAAATTTTCATTTTTAAATGTGTTTATCTGTAAAAAACAGGGGCGGAGCATAGAAACAAATTTGGAGAAAAAGTTTGATTTTTTGTTCCCTTCAAAAACATGAATCTGAAGGCGAAAAATTTCTCATCCGGAATGTTTCAAATATTTGCATAAATGAAAATGAGCATGTAAATGAGCATATAAACAAAACAAATACGAAGAAAAGTCAAGCATTTTTTTGCTTTTCGTTGTGAGAAATCATTGTAAAAACACATAGAAAAATGAGATAGAGAATAAAATTGAGGTGTTACTACTTCTTGCTCTAAAGGACTTTTCGATGTCTTCTACCTACAATTGAATGTGACACATGTGTCGTAGTGCTCTCAGAAGTTTTTTTTTTCATTTTGTGTTGTTCAGATGTTGCTCTCAGAAGGGAAAAAAGGCAAATAGATAGGAGAAGTGAATAGCAAGACCACGTGGTCACATGAATAATGTTCGATGATTTTTGTTGAAGAAATTATGCAATGATGGGTGTGGCAGGAAAAGCATACAAATTCCACAGTACATTTTTATGTTAAGCTCAAAATAACAGCTTCTAGTTTTTCGTTCCTTCTACGTCATTGAAAACAATGAAAGGTAGCCAGTTATGATCTCATTCTTTGATTTTTTCAAAAAAATCAGCATAAAAATTCAGATTCAAAAAAGTTATCTTTCTCAAACAGCTCGCATGATGTCTTTGATGCTTTGGAAATATTGGAACAAGCTTCATACACAAAATACTATAGACCTAAAACACATTCTAAACAAAACATCATAACCAAACTCTAAGTTTTGAAAAAAAATTGTGATTTGAAAACTAAAACAGTTATGAAGACTAGCTTCAAACAGAAGACTTCAAAACAAATTTGTACATTTTCAAGTATTTTTCTGCTTACAAACATTTGTAAAAATGGAAAAACTCTTACACTTGAGCATTAAACCTACGAAAAACAACGATAGGAATCAACATTTTATTTTGAAGAATTAATTATTCCCTTGCTCAATTCAAAATTCCTAGAAAATATCAAAAAATCATCTGAATCTTTGATGTTTTCAAATAGTACATTACGCAGGCTCATTTTCAAAACAATAGATTACTCCAAAAGATCATAGACAAAACAATAGATCACTCCAAAAGATCATAAAAAGCTCAAACTATTCTCGAGCCCATAATATGACTTTACTGAAATTCGTATTAGAATCAAAGATCGCAATTTTTCAGAAAGTTCAACAACGGAAACGGTTTCAGATTTGGAACATATCAAATTAAAAATGTTCGAAGTTCAATCATTATCTCTGAAATTTGCGACAACCAAAACACAATTTCAATTGAAATTACACAATCAAAATAATTTTCCGATTGAAAAAATGTGAGCGAAAGACTTTGACATGTACATAATTAGTGTGGTTGAAGAAGGCACTAATTGTTATATATTCATATTCAGACTTTATGTGAAAGCTCTTTTATTTTTTTCTGACAAGCTAATTCACCTCCCGTTTTATGTGCACCACTACAGGAAATAATCAAGAAACCAAAAAATGCACTTTTTCAGAGAACTTTTTTGGTTGAAAGAAAAAGAAGAAGTGAAGAATGAAAATAGTTTTTGAAACAGTGAGAAAAAAATGTGGGTATGTGTTCATCAGCTGTCGTTGATGTAATTATAATTTGCAAAAAGATGAGAAAAGAAAAAATTGGGGATAAAAAATTGACAACAAGAAAAATATGTATATATATATATATATATATTATTTTTTTGACAAAATGCAGAGGGTACTTGACTGAATAATTCAATTTTGAGCATAGAGAACGCGGTAGATAAGTGCCTCCAAATATTTTTCTTGTAGTAGTTTTTTTTTGTTAGGAATTAATTTGTGTGCAAATTTTATCTACGTCGTAAATAATAGGAAAAAACTAAAGCTGAGTCAAGTTGTCAAGAGATTAATTTATGAAGGAGATAACCTTTTTTTCAATAAGAGATGAATAGATGCAAAAAATGCCTGGAAGATTGATAGATGAAGATTCTCAATTGAGGTGGGTGTCATTACTGCAAAAATAAGACGCGTTCGAAATTAGGAAAGCGACTAAAGAATAGTAGTTTAGAATCTGGAAATTTATTTATGCAAAAGTCAAAACCCTTAATATGAAAATTGTAGCGAGAAGGTCGACATGCTTCAGAGTTAGATTTTGTACACACCTAAGGGTCAAATCACTTTACAGGTTCTTTTTAGATAAAAAACAACCCAATTTATTGAAGCGTAATACAAGTTGGTTTCATTATATCGGAGGTACTCTTTCATTCAAGATTATCACTAACCGGGTTTCTGAGGAATGAAAAAAAATGAATACAAACTTTACCTGAATGTATCAAACTACGAAATCTCTCCCTAGGTGTTTAGTGTGAAGTGTTTCAACAATCTTTGAAAAGATCAATCACAAGAGTTTGAGCAAGATACGAGAAGCTTATCTTAAAACAAAAAAAGTACAGATTTCACAGGGGTCTCCCCAAACAAACCTGTTCAAACAACTTTGAAAAACTTCTTTTTTTTTGAACATTTATGATCATTGAGAGAGCGTAGAGAAAATGTGTATTTAAGACTATTTTCTACTTTTTACGTACTTTGAAGCGGAAAACGGAAGTCAATTTTTTCAACTTGCTTTCTATTTCAATGAAAGAAAAAAATCAAAGAGAGAAAATCATATGTATTAGTGGTCAGGTATATCTCAATGAGAGCTCAGTGCGAGAAAAAATGTTGATATTTCATATAATTCTTCATCTTTTTCGTCTAAAAAGCTCAGCCATCGAGAAATTATATCATGTAGTAATAACAAACACGGATGAAAAGAATATACGGCTGAATTATGTATAAATATGAAAAATGAGCAAAGCAGAAAAAAAAACAGCAACATTTCAAAAAAAAAAAAAGGTTTAAATGAGGGGGGCCTCCAAAAACATGTGGTTTTTTGTTCTTTTTGAAATAATAAAATATGTATTTTTACGGGGAAGAGAAAGGAAGCAAAGGCAATGCAATATAAGTTTGGGAAAAGGAATGAATGGACCAGAGGGCAACAAAATCGATACTATTTGATTTATTCAAGCACTGATATGATTTTTGTAAAATTGGGCCAAAAGTTATAGACAGAAATCGAGAATTTGAAATTATTCCTTGAAAAACATCAACTAGAAAGTAGAAATCAGCGAAAATATTCATCGCGTTGGATTGAACCTCTTGAAAAAATCCACAGATGGACTGTAACTTTACAAATTGAGAGAGGAAAATTTTTCACACTGGTAGCTGAGTATTTTTCTGGTTCTAAGTGATCATCATTTTTGGTATATGGATGTTTTTGAGTGAATTGAACGTTTTTTTTCAACCTTTTTAACATTCATCATGGTAAATTTGTCCTCGATGTTGATAGTTCTAAAATTGAAAACAATTTCTTGAAAAGATTCTTTGTGGTTTCAAGACATCAAACAAGGAAGTTGAAAAAAAAAACTATGAAGTCAGCCAAGGTGGCTGCGGCACAAGAATAGGAAATTTGCGAAGAAAGTTCAATGAACTATGAAACAACTTTTCACATAGAGAGAATGTGATTTTTCTATGTTTGAGAAAGTCCAACAATAAGTTCTTTTTTTTGGAACTGAATTATCTTACTATAGATCTTGTTAATTTGAATATATCAGGTTATGTGTGATAACACCTACAGAACTATGAGATTCAATCTATTTTGAAAGATTTTTTTTGGCACAAAAGTTTTTTTTTAATATATGGACCAATGTTTTGAGAAACTGGAGATCATAAAATAAGATCCCCAGCCTATTCTTCGCATGTCGGTTTCATTTTTTTTTAAGTGGAAAACAAAACTAAAAACAAGCTACAACGAGAAAAAACGTTTTTTTTTTTCAATACACCAGTTCAAATTTCAAAATATGGGGTCAGTTCAAAATACTTCTCGATCAAAAAATATATATAAACAATGTGTGATATGCACTTTCTCTCAACAAATAAATATTGCTTCAGTGTTCCTGGGGAATCTTTTTTCAAATAGACAAAGCATGTTTTTTGTGGGAAAAAAATCTCAAAAGTACATTAGTTTTTCGTTTGTTTCATGGCCGCCACCCAATACAAAGAGTTATTCACGAACAAAGAAACAACCACTGATTTATGCGAAAGTTTTAAACATTATCGACTGCATTTTTCAGAGGAAAATCTTTTGGTTTTAGAAGACAAAAATACACTCGTTTTTGTTCAAACCACAAACTTTTTTTCAGAATTAAGAATGAGCTTGAGAAATTTTTATCTTTTTTGAATTTCGGTTCTCATGGACTTTGTGGGATTTATACATAAATATCACAAAAACTGAACAATTAAAATTAGTCATATGTGTAAAATTTCTATATTGTTTGTTGAAAATTTTATTATAAAAGAGCATAAGGTTACTGTAGTGTTCAACTTATCAGAATGGAAAATTGAAAATATTCCCAAAACAAGAAAATGTCCTTTTCGTTAGATATCACAAATCAGTCAAAACGGAAAATAACAAAAATGTGATATTAAGAAAAAAGCTGATTAGGGATCCCTATTTCATAAAACATAGAAAAATGATACGAGGAATTAGAAAACTCTTAAGCATAGATTGAAAAGAGAACGACATTCTCAAGAAAAAGAAAAGGAAAAGGAAAGAAGTCAAATTTCAACAAAAGACAAAATTTGAAAATTCCAAACAAGCACGGAAAAAAGTCTGGCAATGTGAGATGTTTGTTTCTTGTCTTGACAGACGCAAAAATGGGCTGAAGAATAAAATAGCTAGAATTTAAAAAAGATCAGATAACAGCGCGAAAAAAAATTAGAGACGAAAAAATGTATTTGTTTCATTCCGTGGGTGTGTGTAAATTTGCATGTCTTTTTTCTGGAGAAAAAACTGAAGGGAGGTCTTTCGGTTTTTTTTACAAAGTTAGAAAAAACAACAACATAATAAGTTTGGAACAGGAGACACGAAAAAAAGGAGAAGCAAAAATTGAAGATGAAAAAACAAGACGAGTTGGAGAACCAAGTGAGCAAAAATATATATATAATTAAAAATCGGTGCATATTCGATTATTTGGTTGTGACAAGTTTGTTTGGTGTCAGAAACAGCTACCACACTTCTCATAATTTTTCAATAATCAGATGATCAATTAAAGTATATTTCAACTGAAAAAAGATAGATATAGAGATAGATATATGAACTTCTGATATTTTTGGATACTTTTAAAAATGCCAAACTCAGTGAAGCAGATCCAATGAATAATATTTTCTGAATTCCAACAGCAAAAAAACATTTCAAAGTTGCATCTAATAATTTTCAAAAATATGTTTTCAAAATGGTTGTCAAAATGTTTCTATTTTCTGGTAGATTGTGTTAAATCATCATAACTTGAATCTATCAAAAATCATAACATTCAAAAATTTTTCAATGAATTTTTCAAAATCTAAAATTTGAAATTAACTCTTGAAAATAATATCATGATACATCACAACCTGATCAAAGATATTAGTTACTATTTGACATAATCATGCACAAATTAGAAACTTAAATTTCTGATTTTGTTTAAATCTTGGACATTCATTCATGTTTTGTGTTGTCAGAATTCACATCAATCTCAATCACTAATAAGATGGAATTTTTGAAAACAAAAGTTTAGATACATTGGTGGTAAATTTAGAATATAGAAGTTGGTAATCCTTTTTTGGACAGTATTAATAACGAACGTTACAATGAACATTTTTCTAAAACTTGCATAAGATGACCTGTAAAAAAACAACAACTAAGTGACTAATGAGTCATAGCTGGTCTGGACCATTCGTCATATCTGAATCATAAAACAATGTTTACATATTTTTGAAGTACGATTAATATTTTTTTCAATCACAAAAGAAATATCATAGTCTTTTAGTCTGATCTACCAATTTATCATATAGAAATGATATTATTCAAAAACGAAAAAAAAAATAATCTTACTCCACCACCCACGTTTTGATTAGTATACAGTTCAGTGAGCACGCACATGACTCTAGCAGAAAAGAAAACAAAAAAACACTACTATGAAAGAATTTTGCTTTTTCAGCAAAAATTTTTACTCAAAACACAAAAAGAAAAACAAAAGAAACAGTTGAACACCACATACACAAAATGTAGAAGTTTTCATTCTTCCTAGTCACGACAAATATATTAAACTGCTCCATTTGACGTTTTTTTTTGTAGCTACTTTCACACAGAAGGTTTCCGCTCTAGTGAATTGAAAATTGAAATAAACGGCTTTCATAGACAAAAAAATACACAGGCAAGTAAAAAAAAAAGACGATTGGGTGGCAATTTGAAAGAAAAAAATGTGACAAAGTCATATGGTGGAGGAAAAAATGTTTTTTTTTTCCGAGACAAAATGTGTCGAAAATAGTGTACAAAATTAATTATCATCCATCTCAGACTCAATAAATAGAGACATTTATTATTTGATCGTGTTGTTGTTAGTTAGAAAATCAAGAAAATAAAATGAAAAACTCGCATGTGTGTGTTTGGAGCATCTTGAATTACCAAACGGAAGACTGCAAAAAAAACATATTCAAGAGAAATGGGTATCATTGAACCAATACACAACATTTCAACAATGTGTAATCTGAAAAAAAAATCTGAAGAAAAATATTTTGAAAGGACGTATTCATTGTCGTGTACCGTCCCTGAAAAAGAAAATGTAAGCTTTGCAAAATTCAAATTTCAAGGTAGGAAACTGATAGGTTTTAGTGATGTTTTTGATTTCGATGGAACTCGTTATTTTCATGGTTTTTTGTGTCCAAATCAGATTCATCACAATAGATTTTCAACTTTCACAATATTTCAAGAACAACTTTTTTTATATCAGAGTTCTGAAATGTTCTGTATATTGTGATGTATAAACGTTTAATATATATTCCAATGTTTTTCGGATGATTTTTTAAAATAATTATTCATTATAAAACTATTCACAACTTCTGTTTCACAACATTACTTTCCAAATTCCAGTAAAATGAAATGTGAATTTTCATCAAACCTCGTAAGTGAGTAAATAAAAAAACCACTGCCAACGATTCTCAATTTTTCAGGACATGTCAGAAAAACCACATTCAACTTCATTGTGCTAATAGTTGGTTTTCAACTGCTCCATCGCGGCTTGGTTTTCCAATCTTCTTCAACTGCAAGTTTTCCAATGGTTTCAATGATCTTCCAAAGGGTTAGGTTTTTTTTACTCTAGTTTGTTTTTATTTGCCACAGTTTATGTCAATGATCCTGAAAAAATTGTAAAACGATCACTTTTGACATTTTTTGTGTCATTGGCTAATTCATATTTTAAGCAAAAGTTGAACAAACTTTATTTATTCGTTTTTGCAAAAATATCCCGAACACTGAAACATTCAACATTCATACACAACATTTTTGTGAGAAAAAAAATCTGAAGAAAAAGGTAGTCACGCAACAGACACATTTTTGGGTATTCTGGTCCATTTCATTCATATTTTTATGTGTCTATTTCATCTCTCCATCCATTTCAATTATTTTTCTTATAGGAAAAACAAAGAAAACGAAAAAAAAAGTAAATTAAGATTAGTAGTGGTGTCATAACATCTGCTACCTTATTACCACCACCATTCCCCATTCTTCTTAATGTATTCTATATTCGATCTCTTTTACTAAAAAGAAGTTAATTGTGTTCATTTCATAAATACATATGTATGACTAAATTATTATACTATTATTATATGTGCAATACTACGTGTGCATTTATATATTCATATACTATTCATGTTTAGCTTTGTGATTTTTTTTTCATTTTGCTACACAAAAAATATAGTAGTTATAGTATATTATTTACATTCCTATAAAATGTATTACATACTTAATGGTTTTTTTCAGAAAAAGTAAAATATGAATCCTCACAATCGTTATCGTCATAAATTCATGAGAAGAATTGCGAATGAAGAGCAGGTCAGTTCATTCTTAGTTGAAAGTTGTATTGAAAAAAAATTAGATTAAAAATTCTCAAGTAGTTGCGTGACCCACCAGAATTTCTCATGATTTCAACACTTTTTTAATGACCGTTCACTTTCCGGAATTCTTTGTTTTTGTGAAGATTGAACGTCGGAACTTCAGACGTTTGTTTATCTAAAGTTTTTTTTTAAGTCGTTCATGTGTTACAGTGTTCTGCTCTCTTAACTTCATTTGTCTGTTTTTGGATTTTTTTTTGGTCAAAAAAGTGAGTGAGAAAAATTACTTCAACTTATTTTTATTAGAAATTACTTTATTCAAAGTATAAAATTTTGAAATGTAGTAGTTTGTGAGAAAATAACTAATTTTTCCCACGTATTTTTTCTGAACAAATTATTTATCCAACATTCTCCCTTGATTCATTATTCAGTATTTTTTTCAGAGAATATATGTTTTATAAATTTATTTAGTTTTAATGTGCCAGCCTGGTTTCCGTGAGTTTTTTCATGTTCCAAAGTTATCAATTATTTCATACTGAAACGAATTGCATATAACAAAAACTCTCAAAATTCCCAAAAAAAGCATTGCTTTCTGAAAAACAATTCGAATTGAGTTGAATCAACATTTTTTTTTTTCAAAAGAAAATCTAGAAGAGTGCATCATGCTTCAAAAAACCCCATGAAATAACAAAAACAGCACATAGCAAAAAAATGTTTAGTGTCGTCGGAACCGCATTGTGATTGTATTATGGGTACTCGGATGTGTGTGCAGCAATTTGCTCAAAAAGCACACAACATATATGTATATCACAACAAAAAAAACCTCGTCCTTTTTCATTCTTCGTTCTATTCTCTCACCCATAAAAAAAATGAAAATTCACAGGATGCGATGAAAGTTGCGATTTTTGAATTATTCGTTTTGACACAAGTTATTTATTCATCCGTAGTTTTTTTGTTTTTTGTTTAATGTTTTTTCTCTGTTGTCTATGGCAACTTTTTCCTCTTCTTGGAGGTTAATTTTTCTAGCCCCTTTATGAAAAAAAACTCCATTTCACAAATTGCTACCAGTCGTAAAACATTAATTTATTGGATATATGCGTAGCTATAAACAAATGTAGCATTTTGTGTCCAGAATAATTGTGTTCTTCATTTTTTGTGCGAATGCTTATACGTCCGTACAAATCTCCATTAAAGCAATGATTCTGTGTATTTCAGTATTTTTCTCAGATTTTTTTTCAAATTGAAAACCTTTCGAAGTAAAAAAAAATTTTAATTATGTAATGTACAGAGCAGAATGGTTTACCTAATCTACATACAATAGTTAATTTCTGGCCACATACTTCATGGAACATTTTTCGAAAAACTTATTTCTTTTCAAAAAATAAGCAAAAAGAGCATTCAGTAGATGATCTTTTTGAACGACTTCTTTTCTATTTCTTCCGAAAAATATCCACAATTTTTCTTAACCACCCCTCTCTGCCAAAAATTTCTAGTCCTATCATGTTTTAATTAGCAACAAAAACATGTTGTTTGTTATTTTAACGCACGCGATTCGAACATTTTTGAAATGCGTAGTAAGCGAGAAAATTTGTTGACTATTGTGTGACCGACAAAAGAGATATTCGAGCACAATTACATATGTTCGTTGGCGGGTGGTGGCACCATATATCATTCGGTTAGAGAGAAATGAGTTGATTGAGGACAGACACCAATTGGGTGGCCTTTTGGTGCACTTTTCCCTATGGTTGTAATGTATCTTTCATATTACACCTTGTTCTGGTTACTAGTATGAATTTGTGGTATTATGTTTCAAATAAGTTTTTTTTAAATTTAGTAATGATTCTGTGAACCAATCTGTAGCTTTGAGTAAATGTAGAAAATTGACCTGATAGAATGCTGAAGGAAGAAAGTCCCAAAAAATGTCTATAACTCTCCTCCCCGAGTATGTAAGCTTTCGGAATGGAAATTCTCGGATTAATTTTTTCACACTTTTCGGAAACATCCAAAGAAAAAAATGTATTTTTTTTTAGTTCATTGTCAAATTTTTATCTTGTGATCTCTTACCAATTGGAACAATTGTGCTTCGTTTTTGAGTTTTCAATTATACTCATTTTTTCATTTTTTGGCTTCAATTTCAAACCAGAATTCAATGTTTACCCTTTGTAGCTTTTTATTAGTTTTTTTGAGTGGAGAATTGAAATATGAAAGTTAATCCTTAACAGAATTCCTAGGAGTATCAAATTTCTTTCGAACCCTCCTTCTAAACCACTTTTTACCACTTTCTATAACAATGCTGAAGATGAATAATGAATGACTTCTGTCGCCCTCTTCCATACCAACTCATAAGAATAGAAATCCTAATAATAATTTGTGTGCATTTCTTCACCCTTTGGTGTTGTTCACCATCCGCAACATATACTTTACTACATAGTTAGTAAGGCTTCTTCTTCCGCTTCTGCGCACATTAAAAAGAGGGAGGAGGTCAACAGCTGTGTGCCGATGTATTATTGTTATAAGTTTTTCGAGACTGATTCAATTATGCATTTTTGAAATTTGATACGCGCATTTTCCAAAATTATTATAGTCGATTTTAGTAAACAGAGATTTGATTTCAATATCCGGAGTAGTAGTAGAAGACGGAAGAAAAACACATTGGTTAGCCTCATTTTCGTATTTTTATGTTTGTTGTTTATACGTTCAAACAAGTATTAACTATATTTTTTCTTTTTACTAGGAAAATAATGTTTTTTTTTCCTTTCAAAAACCATGTTATACAGATGAAGACATTTTGGGGGAAAACCAATTCTCCTTCAACTCTTCCTTGCTCAATAAACATCCAAGATCCAAATGAAACTTATTCTCTCGATTGGCGCAAAGATGGTCAACTTGTATTGAGCGCCTTCACTAATGAACCCGGACATGTCACACCAACACTTCAAGGTAAGAACTTTTATTGTACTTATCTCCTACAATACCCGTCATTAAAAATAAGAAAAAAATTAATTGATCGCAGTTTGACCCGTTCGCATCTATTTACACCGATCTGAAAAAGTGATGGAGAATAAAACAAAATAAAAGATCAAGGTGACAAAATTAATGTTTTTTGTTCTTTTTTTTGTTCGTGTGACTTACATTAATGTTATTAACGAGGAATGATCCATTTATCGTCAATCAGTTTCAAACGATTTTGTGTTGAGACACCGTAGTCGTTGACAGCTAAGAAGACAATCTGGAAACAGAGAAAATTTTGTAGTCAAATTGATTTGGAATTTTCTCGCAACAAGAAATGTGATAAAAATATATTTAATTGAACATGCAATTAATCATTTTATCAAGTTAATAGATCAACCGGGAGTTTTTTTTCCATATTTTGATTGGAAATAACTAGTTCTCTGCACAAAATAAATATGTAGTTGAAAATAAGTCCAAAAATATGACTACTTTTGGTTTTTAGAAAAAATCTTTCAATTCACGTGATTTTTCATTGAAATATCGATTCTGAATCTTGAATCACAGTTGTAAACTGTTAGAGAGATATGTGCATTTGTTCAAACTTCAATACAGAGCTAGATTTTCTACCTGATTATCATTTTTTGAATCAAAAGTTCATCTTCAAATAAAACTAAGACTCTCCATGACTTTTTTTAAATTTATATTTTTTGAAACTTCTGACCTACCAGTCACTCTAATCTTTGTAGTTTTTGTCACTATAAAAAATGTCATTGTGTTTTTTAGAGGCCGCGTTCGAACGTTTTTTTTCTTACAGTATATAATGATTTATACCATTAATGAGAACTAACAATTTTTGAATCATTTGTCATGTGATCTTTGTTTTTAGTACTACAACAAAAACAAGTGAAGGTCAAACCCACTTCGTTAATATTTCCAGCGGTGTATTTCGTTGAATTTTCAACATCTGATATCCACTCTCCATCGTCTAATCGTTTGTAAATATGATATATCTAAACTTACAAATCAGGATTCGCTATTTTCTCAAACTACAACTCACTTTTACACCATTGGAAGGAGGCCATGTGAAGGTGTAGACCTCATTATAAGAATCATAAGTATTGTTAATATCCGAAACTGGTTCAGGTCTCAAATTTAGAGTTTCTGCTTGGCATTGATGAACCTAAAAAACGTTAACTTATGTGAACTTCAACATTTCTGTTATACCTGATCAATATAGGTTAAACATGTGGTCATTTCTAAAAAGTTAAGATCATAACTGCCGTCACACAATCCAAGACATTCGTAAGGAAGCTAAAATCAAAAAATAAAAGAAGTAGAGTATGCCTGATCTCACCTTGGATTTGATACAACATGCAGCATTGTTCATTTGAGTTAATGTGCATTTGAATAAACTGTGAAACTCTGTCATACATCTTGCTATTGGTGCAAAATTTGATCTTCGCAATGGGTTCAAATTACAAAATGATTGACAATGTGGTGTTTTGATGGCATCCAAACAACATTCCTCAACCGTTTGTGGTGGGTTTTGAACAGGTGGCGAATCAGAATACGAATGGCTTTGAATCTCGATTTGACCAAATTCCTTGGATTGTCCTTTGATGTAACATCGGAAAACTGTGAAATCTGATGGTTGAATGTCTTTGATTTCCAAGGAAGAGACCATAAATTGTGGTGTTGTTTCTGATGAATATTGGTTGATTTTGAATCGCTCTTGAGAAGAATCAATCACTTTGGCACCATTGATTGTCACTTTTTCCCATTCAACGGATGGTTTTGTTCCATGGAGTACTTTTAGATGACATGATAATTGAACAGAATTAGCGTGTTTTGGAAGTTGTATACTTTTGTTGAAGACAATTATATTTTCTGCCAATGTAAAGTGTATAATATTTGATGGAGTAGATTTGTGATATCCTGAATCACCATGATGTTTTCTTCCATAAGCCACAACGAAGAACGAGTATGTTGATTGAAGATTCAGATCCGAAATAGTCATTTGTTGCTCTTCAGTTTCATATGTCACTTGTATATTCTGCTTCTCACGACTTTCCACGGCATGTACACTATAGAAACGGACATGGTCACTTTTTTTAGAGGGAGCTTCCCATTTCAAAACAACTGAATTTTCTGACTGCTCAGATATTTGCAGTTCTCTTGGCTCAGAAGGATTTGTCCCATGACTAGATTTGATACAGCTGAACATAGAATCAATGTTCAATGAATAACATGATTGAAAGTTTGCAATACTCTTAGAAGTATCATGTTCCATAGTCCCATTGCATATTCCAAAACAAGCCGAATCTTCCGGTGACTCAGCGTCTTTTACACAGCATGCAGTCGAATCTCTGCCATCTGCCAGACATGTCGAAATTTCCGGTAAATATTTCGCGCAAGATTTTTTCCCCTCAAATAGTGCGTAGCGGTCAAGATCACCTGGCGGGGAATTCAAATTACAAAGCGACTTTGCACAATGATGCGGAACTCCTGCTTCCTCACAGCAGTGAATGTGTGAACAATTGACCAATGAGGAGACAATTATAGACCATAGTAGGAAAGAAGTAATCAACCTCATTACTAGTAGTAACAGCAAACGATAGAACCAAAGTATAGAATAGAAATGGAATGAAATAAATGATGGTAGGATGAATGGCGGTGAAATTATACGATACAGGCAAAAAGTAACGGCGGTGCCCGCCCGCCGCGTTCATCTTCTTATTCATTAGTTCGTTCCTTTCTGTTTCTCTACTATCTATCTATCTATATTGTATGGGGCGAACGGTCAAAAAAATATATACATATACATTGTTATTATTTTTATTTATTTATTTATCATGTTCCATTGTTAGTTGGAAAGGATATTACTAAAAAAAGCCAGTTTAGGAACAGCAAAAGATAAAAACAAAAGATTTATCACTTTCTCGATGATAAAATAAGCAGAAAAAAGTAGTCATGCAAGTTATTACAGGACGTCTAGCTCGAGATGAAAAACTTGGATTGACAATTCATTCGGTGAACAATGATGATGCTGGAATTTGGCAATGTATAGTTACAAAGTTCTCGAAACAGCCAACTAAACCGGAAAGAGGAACTTCTATCAAACTTGTTGTGAATGGTAAAAAACGAGTAGAAAACAAATATGAATAAAAAATAGTTTTTAGTATCGCCAACTATCATTTATCCTGAAAATAAGCAGCATATTTACAAAAAACATGGAGGAGGTCTGAATATTGAGTGTAAAGCAGAAGGTGCACCTTCACCAGAAATCACATGGTCAAGGGTAGGTTTCTGTGTAAAGTGTAAAAAAAATTAGCATGAATGTCGTTTTCAATCTTTGATTATGGTTTTCAATTTTTGCCATGTAATAGTTTTTTCTCCATTTTAAAAAAATGAACAACTACAACTTCTGTCATAATACTGCGAAAAAAATTGATATGTCTATTGAAAATTCACTCCATATGCATTCAAATAATGATCGGACAGTTTATCTTCAAAAGCTTGCTTTGATGAATTTTCAAAAACTTTAAAAAAAACTTCCAGAAAGTTTTTGAGTTCAGCAGAACGTCTTACTCTTTTCAGCATGTGTGTTGTGCTTTGTTTTGTGTTCCTACCCAAATCTCAACGGCTCGAGTTAATTTTTTTATTTTTTCAGAATGATCAAATCATTAGTACATCTTCTGTTTTGAAACTATCTGACCTTTCTGAAAATGACAAAGGACCATATACTTGTCTTGCTGTAAACATCGAAGGAAATTCAACATCCACATTTGATCTCAAATTCACAAGTAAGCTGTCTACCTAACTCATTCAATAAATTGTATTTTTGAAGAGTCAACCACACTAGACTTGGTACCAACCAACAAAACAGTTGTGGAAGGATCTAACGTGTTCTGGCACTGTCATGCAAATTCTCAACCTGGTAGTATAGTATATTCTTGGTTGTATGATAAGAAGCCAATCAAAACAACTCCAGCGGGACTAAGAGCCAACATTAGGGTGAGATTTCCTTGGTTCTACCCGTTTTCATCACAAAGTAATTTAGAATGGTGATTTATCACTGCAAGATGTGAGAAAAACGGATACTGGTTGGTATAGTTGCGAAGCGCGTAATCAAGATGGAGAAACAAGTAGCTCGATGGCTTATTTACAAGTTTTTTGTAAGTGATCCATCTTCGTTGTATTCCGGATATTCTAGTAATTCAACTTTCTCTTTTGTGTTCGCATATCAAATTACTCCAACGAGAGTGAGAACAAGATAAGAATTCGTAAATTGAAATCCGTTTTTTTTTCTATGTCAGGTTGTACTTTTATGTAGTACATACGGAACAAATACGAAAGTGATGACGAATACTTTCACTATTATAAAGTTCAGGAACATATGCCTTTCAAGGGATATGTTTTTTTTCAGATCCACCGGAACCAAATGCATCTCATCAACCTGTGCAAACTATTGCGTCGGGAAGGAATATGACGCTAAAATGTGATGTAGCTGCAAATCCACCACCTTCCGTTTATATATGGTCAAAGAATGGGCATTTTCTATCTTCAAAAACCGAAGATTCAATAAAAATAATAACTGCTAAACCAGGAGACAATGGAATTTATGGATGCCAAGCTGAAAATAGTGCTGGGAAAGGGCCGATAGTTGAAACACATATTATTGTTGCAGGTTGGATTTGGGAAAATATTTCAAATTTCGGTGCATACAGCTTTGAATTTGAAACATTCATTGAATTTAGTGAAATCCTTCAATTGTTTTTCGAAATATAACTAGGTGATCCCATAATTTTATATGAAATATCCAGGTTTTTTCTCAACGGAATTTAGTTGAGATTTCATCAAATTTGTTCAGTCTTAGAAGGCCGTACTGCCAAAAAAATTCACATGAAATTGTTTTTCGTACCAATCACAGCATAGTCCAAGGTTATACATTTTGTAATTTCCCATCCAATAAAGATTAAAGTGAATAAAACCACTAATAATGGCAAAATGAAGTTAATATTTCATTTTTTATCGATATCAATTTCATGATAAGAGAAAAAGACAGTTCAAGACCATCGAAAAACGACAAAAAACCTATTAAGACCCTACATCGAAAATAAAACGCCACGATCTCACAAAAAAAAAAAACAAAAAATAATAAATATTGAAATATGTGTTCAATAAAACTATTTGTACTCACATTAGTTTGAATTTCAGAGCCACCTATATTCTCCGTACATCCTCCTGCGGAAATCAAAGTAAGACAAGGAGAACAAATTTCAATTCCTTGTCAAGGGTTTGGTGATCCAATGCCAATTGTTTACTGGGTCAGACACAAGGTACAGCAACCCTAAGACTTTCATGTTGTATTCATGAGTTTTTCTAGAAACGCATCAATCATGCAACATTGAATTTCAAATCAATCGATCATCTTGACCATGGACTGTATGAATGTGTAGTTGCCAACTCCGTTGAGACTATCGCTACAAAGTTGATGTTATTAGTAGAAAGCACAAAACCACAACCATCTACTATGGTAAAATTTACATGTGAAGGAAGTTCTACAATGAGAATCAGTTGGGTTCCTGGATATAACGGTGGATATGATCAGACTTTTGCGATTCACGCGCAAAATGAAATGAACTATCAATGGTATACTATAAGAACATCAAGACCTGAAACTGTTCTAGAACAATTAGAACCTTTTATCGCTTATAAGATCACAATTGAGAGCGTGAATGTGAAAGGATCTACAAATTCTACAACTTTCAATAGGAGAAGTAAGTTTCTTTTCAAGTGAACACAATCATTATTATTTATTACAGGTTGCACCAGTTTACACCCACCAGACAAATTTTATTTCTGTGGATATAATGAAATATGCTGGACACCATCGGAAGGCGCATCATCTTATCGAATAGAAAGTCGGACTGAACCTTCTAAAAACTTCCAACATGTTGCTGAAGTGTTTGAAACCTACTACAGATTAGATGAGAAGTTACCAACAAATCGACCAACATTATTCAGAGTTCGAAGTATTCGACCAACATATCCTCCTAGTGAACCAAGCATTTCTCTCACTTTCGGGCAATCTGGTTGGTGTTTTTTTAAGCTGAGGTGTATCAAATATTGCTGAATTTACAGATGAGGTCAAACTCCCATTTATTATGTTGATGTCAGTTTTTGGATTGTTTGCCTTATTCATAATTGTACTATTTGTGTGGAAGTGTTTGATGAAGAGAAACAAGAAAAAGAAAAGAAAACCGAGTACATCTAATAGCTCTAGAGAATATGGAAAATTCACCTATGGAAGTGCTAGCAGTTCAAGTCAACCTGGAACTGAAACATATTACGAACCATCACTAAGATTGTGAGTTTCTTCAGAATAATGTTCAGCAAATATACCTAAAAATCATAGATAATTTTTTGGTGCAGTACTCCAACTATAATTTATTTTTCAGACTAGATGAGAACAATGAGTGGCGTGGACCTCGAGAAGCGGATCCTGTTTGTGTTCGCTACCCGGTAATTTCTTAAACGCCCTATTTTCTCAAACAAATATTTTTCAGTCATTCCTTGACTACGATGACGATATCGGAGATGAGAATCCTATTGATGATATGTTCCGTGATCGATACATTCTCAGTGTCCAAGATCCATCACCTCAACTCTACCAAGACCTTAGATTGGAACGTTTGCGTCGGGAATATAAACAATCTCAAATCTAGCTTATTGTTTATTTATTTCGTTCAGTATTTTGTTTATATTATTGAAACATAATCATATTTCGGGTGTGCCTATCATTTTTCTTCCATTCATTTTCTAATTTTCTTCAATGAAAAATATGCATGTTTTTGTTTTTCGTACTGCTGCTTGAACATATTATACGTAATAATGGCTGAGAATAATATAATTCTAACTAGTATAGTTTTTTTTTCAAGAGAACGAGCAGAACTAATTTTTTTGAGTTGATCAGAATATTAAATTTTCAGTTATCCTAGGTTTTGTTTCCTATTCTTTTTGAATGTGTAATATATTCGTACAATTTCAACTTGAGCCGAGAACAGTTTTTTTTAGAAAAAAAACATTATTGTTTTCGAAAAACATTTTTTCGTCACGAGTTTTTAATAGCAACATAGATGACACATACATTCTCTCATTTTTCTTTCAACATATAATTTTCATCAGTTTTTGGTTCAATCTGAAACTTCCTCTGTGCAGGAAATCAGTTCTATAAAAATTGTGTGATTATTGCTATGCATTTAGTTTTCCCCCTAGCTCTAAATAGTCCCATGCATTGAACTTATCATGTATTAAACCTTAACCTATGCATAGTGCAAAAATATCCTGTTTTTAATACTTGGTCTCAATTTTAAGAGAATTCTAACATTTCTTCCAGGTCACTTTTATGACTTCTGAAAAGCTAGAATTGTTGTTTTGTGAATACCTAGTTTAAAACTAACTGCTCATTTATAACTGGTATTTGGATAAATTTGAGTTATGACAACTAGAAAAGAACGTATATTTTAACTAGAAATGTTTGGAAATATTCTAATTTATTTCGGTTAAAATCTAAAGTCAACACTTCTACGTATCAAATATATATCCTTGGGAAAATGGTTCTTTCATAACTACCTCTATGATTTTTACTTCACCTATTAACTTTCAGAGTTTATTGAGCTAGGTATTTGTGTTATTCAAATGAAGCTTTCCAACGATTGAATGTTTAATTTGAGCTCAATTATTTTCAAAAAAAAAAATAACAATGAATAAATATCAACAGCTAACATGATGTTTGAAATTGTTCTACCTTCCATTCGGAGTTTTCAGTGTTTCTATTTGTCCAACTCGTTCTTGAAGTTTGCTAACATTTTTGTTGTTGAACACCGAGTTAAAAGAGAGTATTTGTTCACAATATTTTTTGAGCGATTCCAGTGTTTCCAACTTTATTGTCTCGAAATATTGCATACTTATTTTCATCTTCAAAATTTGTATATTGTACGATTTTAATACCACTAAAAAGAATATTCTTTTTTGCGACTTCCCACTATTACATAATCTCCCAAACATTCAATTTCCCATCGGTCGTTCCAACGCACAAAAAAACCAAAACAAAAACAATAATGGCGGGAAAGACTATTGCGAAATAGTGGCCAGGACAACATGTGACCATGTGCTGGTCCGCAATTGCGGACAACACAACACATTTTCCGAACATTTATCGTGCGAAACAATAAACAACGCCATTGAGTCATTCGTTTGTTTTGTCATCGTTCGCTCTTCATTTTCTCTTGTGCATTCATATTTTTTCTTGTATTTTAAGTTTTATTTTCTGCCATCCAGTTTTGGTATGATTCTTATTACTCCTCAATGGTAGAGTGAAGTTTACCAGTAAAAAGTAACTGCTAAACTAAGTGAGCAGCCTGTAATTTCAACTGTTCCTGAGGAAAATTTTCCATCAAGTAAAACAACCTTGAACTGTATACTCAATTGAACAGTTTCGAATTATCATCAAATAATCTTTAGTGTATGTATAAAAATTGTTGAAAGGCTTGTCCTCAAACAAAAAAAGAGCTATCTTGTGTGGTATGATCAATAGTTTATCAGTATTAGTAGCACTCGCTGATAAGAAAGTGTACCCTTCAACGTTTTTTGCTATTCATTATCATAATTCACCTTTTGTCTCGCTTTTTTCCTGTCTATATGTATATCCAACCACTATATTTATTTACCAAAAACTACATTGGTCAACAACAGAATTCTCGTTTTTTTTCTTCTTTTTATATTGATTGTTGCGAACAAATATATTTTGCAGAAATGTCGAAATTGGTAATTCTTCTCGTTTCCCTCGGCCTTGCTAGCGCCTCGCACTTCTATGTTTCGAACAACAACACTGGATCAACTTGTGTGATTTTTGACGGAGAGTTCAAGTTCAATTTGGTTTTCTCAAATCAAGTTAGTTTGTTTTAATGCTCAACCAGATGGGATTTCAACATTTTCTTGTTACAGAACTCGACTCAAAAGTACACTGCAACAATCAACGAGACCTTGGCAGTTGAAGGAGATTGTAACGCTGTGATCGCTGGACAAGCTGCTCAAACCTTGACTGTCAACTTCAACCCAGACCATCAATCATCGATTCACTCGAAAGACTGGCAATTGAGCATCACTTTCGGATCCTCTACCAATGAGGCATTCAAGATTGTTGATTATTATTTGAAATCGCAAATCACTGATGAGATTCCACTTTTCGAAACTTTCAAGGCTGATAAGAAGAGTCTCGGAGATGTTTTTGCTACTGGAAACAATGGTTACAAGGTATATTACTTTTCGGAAAAATGAGATGAATTTAAAAGAATAAACTATCAAAACATTATATCGGTTATCAACCTAAAAAACGAATGATTTTCAGTGCTCAACCGCTTCTCTTGGACTTGTTGGAGGTTCAAACATCGAAGTTACTGGAGCCAACATCATTGCTTTCGCCAATTTCAATGAGACTACCTTCCCAGCTCAACAAAGTAAGAATTCTAAATGTGTTGTTGTACTCATCCTAATCAAATATTTTTTTTAGCCTACGATGTCTGCCTTCTCGATGCTCGTACAAGCGACGTTGTTCCAATTGTTGTTGGTGCTTGCTTGGCTGGACTCGTCGTTGTTGTTCTTGTCGCCTACTTGATTGGACGTGCTCGCGCCAAGAGACAAGGATACGCCAGCGTCTAAAGTGTGTCTTCAGTGTGAAAACATTTACTGATGATTTTCATTCGATATTCTTCTTATTTTTTTTATATATTTATCCTCATCCTTTTTTTACACGTGTAGCGAATCGACGTGGTAGTAGCTTCGCTCTTTAACACCAGTCTTTGTAATTTAAAATTTATTTCTTTTTTTCTATTTCATGATAACCAAAGATATTTTCCCGAACAATAAAACTTAACCACGATGACTGTTTTTAACTAACAACGTGAAGCTTCTTATACAGTTAGCGACAATATTCATATGAACATGTATGATTTATGGACTGCATTCAGGTAATCTGTTCTCGTGAGCCGATTGGTTAGAATTTTGGATGAATAGGATATTGGAGTAATGTTCAATCCATTTGTGTTGAAGAACGCGTGAACATTTTAATGGTTAGTCTTGGGTGACACAACATATTTCAAGCAATACTACGTTATTATAATATATGTCGCTGGTTCACCGTTCAAGTTCTCTTGGGAATATACTAGTTGGAGAGTTTGTTTTCTTCAAGACAAACGTGTTTTTTTTCATACCAAAGTGTATAATTCTAAACATAAAAACTACATTTCTGAAAAATGAAAGTTTCGTATACGTAACTGAAAAAAACGGTTTTATATCGGCTTCTTTCGATAAGCAAGATTGAAAATTGTTGGTACATATTCTTTGCCAAGTCAGTATTTTTGAAATTGAATGATCAATCGCATGTGAATAAGTGGACAGCGAAAAAATAAAATTGCTTGAACAGAATGCCTGAGATAACGTAGTGCTTCAAAAAATCTGATTTCAAAGTTCAATTCGCACTGAAAATTGAAAAATAATTTACCATGAAAATAAAAGAGAATATGAATTGTCTGTTGAAGTTTAGGTAACTTCAGCAGAAGACTAGAACTGAGCTTCGTCGTTCTAATTTCGTTCATCGTCTGGAAATCGGTAAGCAGCAGAGTTTTTAACACACATTTCAGCGTTTTTTCTATTTTTTTTCCCGATCGTTTGTCTTATTTTCGCATTGAAGATTGTCTAGTTTTCCGCCAGAAGTTTTCAGGATGATACTTTTCAATGAACGGCTATCAAATTCAATTTTTAGGGAAACAACTTGAAGGTAATTTTTTATTCGAAAGTAATACATAAAGTGAAACTATAAACAACACAACATAGCCGAGCTTTCAACACTCATAGCTAAAAAGTTAAGCGAGAAGATTCACAATTAAAATATTTTTCTAACGCATTAATTAATGGAGTAAACAAAAAAGAGTTTCAAATTCTTAGTTAAATTAGACACATATTTTTCGAGTCAAAAAATGCTCACCGTTGTTGAATATTTGGATTTCAATGAATGAAGAGTATTAATTGGAGTAATTTATCTCGATTTTTTGGTGTTAGCTTTCTTGGTTTTATTTTTCTTGCTGTTCGCTTGTCTGGCGTTTGCTCGTTCGGTGTTAGCTTCTTCGTTATTAGTTCTTTCGTTATTTTCAGGTACAGGTTGTTCGATTCTAAGTTCTTCTTGACTATTTTCCAAGTCTTCAAAAGTGACTCCTTGTTTGATTCCATAGGTGATGAATACTATCTTTTGAAGAGTCATATTTTTTTCGTATTGGACCCAGGCACGACGCTGATGAACAAATTGCATGTCTTGAGAACTATTAAACTGCTGAAAATGTGAACATATACGAAATGGCAGCGAAGTTTTGTTATCTTACCGCCAACAGTTGCTGCTTACGGATTGCAATGAGTCTTGTGGTCTCTGAAATCAGATCTGAAAAATTTGGAAATTGATTGTTGAGTCGAAAACTTTGAAATCTCAAAAGCCCATGTTTTAGGTTTTTAAAATTAGAAAAAACATAGATAATTGAGCTAAGATAATTCTCTAAAAGTTACAAAAAAAAGTTTGAACCCACCATTGATGTTTCTCTCACTGTTGGCGTACAAGAAGTTGGTACACATTTGGACAATCATTGAGTGATACAGCTCTTCTTTATCTAGTTTTCCCATTCTTTCCAATTTCTGGAACAATGTATAAGCTGTTTTCTCATCAAGCTCAATTGGCTTTGATGTGCTCGAACATCCATTTGTGAGACTCTCCAATTGTCTGAAATATTAAAAGATATGCCAGCTTAAACGTAGTTAGAAATTATATTAGAAACTAACCCTTGCGGATTTCTGAAATCGAACATTTTGTAACCAGATTTGTCTTCAAGGATGAGATTTTTCAAGTCGATGACATCTCTGTCTAACGCGACATCTACTTCAAAATCCGATGGTTTTGGGGCGAACGTTCCAGAAGGGATGAATACTTCATTTTCTTTTGCAGCAGCTGGAAATTTCACATTATTCAGAGAAAATAATTACAAAACATTGTTTTTACGAAAGTTTTTCATTTTCAACTGGTTTTCATCACTTTATCTAGTTCTTGGTTGTTTTTATTTTCATTTATTTTCATTGTAACTAACCTAGCATATCCTCGATTCCAGCTTCTGAAACCACTCGATCACGATTTGGTCCAGTCAAGAAATCGAGATATGGTACATAGTTGCTCAATCCAACTTTTGATTGGATGTTTTTCCACAATTTTGCATCGGCGGTAACACTTTCGATTCTTTTCTCGATCAGCTGTTTGGTTTTGACTGGAAAAATTCATTTTTGTCAAGGTAACTTGTTTTAAAATATTCTTACTCATGTCAGCGCGTTTGAACATTTTTGATGTTTTTTGAGCTGAAGTATTACAATATTATATACCAACAAAATAGTTTGATGAGAAAAGAGAAAGATTCTTGTGTGAATTATGCTAATAAACCATAATCGTTATACAACTACGTATATACATTTATCAAAAAGAAGAGCTTTACAATATGATTGTTTTTTTTCTGTCAACGGAGAAAAACTATTCATGTTACACTATTTTTTGTTAGACAAAAAATACAGGAAGGGAATGACGTCATAGATTTAATCAAAAGCAAGTGACTTCTTTGTCGCAAAAAATACTTCACAAAAAAAAATTAGTACGAGCATGTCAAAGGGAAATTTTTGAAATTATACTAAACTGCAGACTTTATTTTTTCAGGATATAATGTCAATTGTTTATAAAAAGTATAATGAGATATGAAGAGCAGATGGAACACGTGTGCAAAAACCTGTCTAGGGTGGCCGATGCAAAAAGTGAATTCAATATTCATATGAAAAATATTTTTCAAAAAAGCTGTATGCTTCTGTGTGAAAGAAAAGTAATGTAACGAAACAAGTGTACTTGGAAAATGCTATACCCAAGTTCCTTTTTGCATTTTTTTATCACAATAGAAAGTAAAACAATTTTTCACACGTTCAAAATAGCCTTTCATTTGCTTAACACATAAAAATACAAACAATGTAAGCTGGGAAATAATATGGAAATGAGTTTAATTGTGATAATTGTGATATCTTTTCATTCTCAATAGACGTGACTGATTTCAAACTGAAACCAGTTATTATGGTCGGAACAAGGCAAATTTTGTTTCATCGACAAATTAACTTCTTTTTTTTTATAACATATATACATCAGATAATGAACGTTAGAAATTATTTCAGCGAAATAACAAAAAAAAAGTTGGTTCGGTTTTGTATTTTTCTAGATCCCAGTGTTATTTTTGAACAAACTCAAAGGTGGGGTACGAGGAGTTGGCAAGTTGCTGTTAAACGAAAGAGCATATTTTTTTCAGGTATCACCCTCAGTGGATTTTTTTCCAAGTCTAGTATTTGAGAATGTTTCCAAAATTGAACTTTTTTTTAAATCAAATCCCCGGAACAAGTAGTTTTGACGAAACAAAAATTAAAATCGATTGAATAACTATGAAAATTTTACTTGAAAATCTTTGCATCATGGTTCATTTTAACGACAATATAAAAAAATCTTCGAATTGAAGATTTCACAAGTAGGCAAGTATTGAAGTCATGGCTGTACGACAAAGATCTAACAAGTATCCTTCAAAAACTGTGAATTTTCTGTGGGTTTTATAGACAATTTTGTAGTCAGGCTGATTGTTTACGAACAATTTATGTATATTCTATGTATATGAGTTAGAAAGTGATATATTCGACTTGTTCACTCACAGAAATGTTCTTCCAAAAAATCTAAATGTACATTCGTAATTCGTATCTCATGATCTTTTTGCGCCTGACTTCGGTTTTGAACATGATAAGAGAACAACAGAACTATCAGGAAAAAAAAAAGTTTTTTTTCGCGAAGTTACATTTTTCCAATTCTCTTAATTGTAATTATTTTGGCAAAAAAAAAGGGGGGGGGGGCTACTTTTTTCTCAAATGGAAAACAGTGCGTTTTCAGAGTGACATGTTTCTTGAGCTGTGTTAAGAGCTCAGTGTTGATTGAGTTGAAAAACCTAGCGCGAAATCTATGTGAAACATTTGATATAGAAAAGTGGTACTTGGCATGTGGTGAAACTTTGCGAATTTTGTTTAAACATAAAAAGTTTAATAAAGCCTTTTTTGAATGGTAAAAATAGGATCTGTCTATTCAAAAAAAAATCAAGTTTAATAAAACTTCAATATTGAAAAAAAATACATCATTCGTTTTTCAATACAAGTATAACAGCCGTTTCACACAAAAACTGGAATACCACCTTATCTAACAAGAAACAAAACTGGTATCTTTTAGAAACAAAAACATTTAATTGAACAAAGAAACTTCTGGATAGAAAATACGTAGAAAATGGAAGAAAGACACGCGTGTGACACCTGAAAAAACCGGAAAGAGAACGGACAGAATGATATCGAATGAAAAATATCACTTTGGTAAAACTCTAAAAAAGTTTGAAACAAGACAGTCTGAGTAAATTTCTTGAGCATTTATAGAAATTTCAACATCCTAATCTTCAGAGAATTTTTTTTGAGGGCATAACAATACTAAATGTGATCTTCTATTTAAATAGAACTTGTCAGTTTTTTTTTACTTTATCCACTTTACAACACAAAAATGTACAACAACGATCCATTGAGAACATGTAACAAATTAGCGTAAGAATGACACAAGCCTTGTGAAAACCTGTAGAAAACTTGCTGTTTTTCCTCAAGTTTTTCGATTGATAAGAGGAATCATATGCTGTAGATACACATGTATTAGGAATTATTAGAAAAAATACAATTTCTACTGTTGAAAAAAGCATAGAACACTTCTAGAACTATAGTTTTGATAGGAAAGCTATTCGACTCATGGTATCCGATAATAAAATAAAGCGCTCTCCTTTGCTCGCTTTTCTACGAGCAAATAGAAAGGCTGAAAGGCTAGGAGAGAAATGAGCCGGTTGCTGAATAAGAACAAACCAATATAGTAAAACCCACGGGAACGTTTGAAACCAAAACGTCGAATTAAAAGTTTTCCAATCAATGTCTTTATGCGGTTGTTTAGAAATATTCAAAATGAAGTTTTCCCGAATACAACATCATTCGGTGAATAATTCTTTGAAGGATTACCAAAACTGAATTCGGTCTTTCATTTAAAAAGAACTTGTTCGTTTTTTTTTTCACTTTATCCTCTTTATGATACAAGAAAAAAGTTCAAATTCGATGCATTAACAACATGTATCACGAACTATTTTTTGGTTTATTTTCTAAATAATAAGATTTGCCTCAAAATTCGTGAAAAACAGCAAACTTGCGTTTTTTTACCTCAGAAAAGGAGTTTTAAGTATGATATATTTCTAGATAGTTCGAGGAGAGAATGATTTTTAACAAATACGGAGTGAAATAATAAAACAAACTATTTGAGACCAAGAAAAAACATCCCCATGGCCGCTCGTTGAATGAATCGTAACATATCGACAAAATTTATGTGCAACGTAAAAATAAGATGGGAGAAAGACACATAAATAGAAAAAAAGTATAAAAACGACTATGTATTGTTTTTTTTTTCGGTTCTCACCATAAATAGTTTTCATGTTATTTTTTCTCAGCTCATAAAAAAGTAACCATAAAGTACAAAGGTTTGTATGTATAGTATTTTAATGCTTTTGAACGGGAGAGAAAGGAGAGGGGTTGGAAAAAAAAGAGTAGATGAAAGTATGAGTTAAAAATAAGAGTTTTATTACACACAAAAAATAAATTTAATTCTATTACAATGTTGAATTTTCGATCATTTTCATCATTATGATTTTTTAATCTTTGTAAGAAAGTGGAACAAGAACTCATTTTTCAAAATTCGACTTTCAAATTATTGACTTCTCCAATTTTTCCCCGGACAGAGGTATTATTCATCACAAACATTTATTTCACATCTAATTTTTCGTTAATATCATTATTTTTCGATGATGGTTTTATTGTTTCGAATTTCCATTTTGTCCAAAATGAATATGGCGTGTTCTAGTATATACATCAACATATTGAAAAAAGTGGGTTTTCAATTTCAAAAGTTGTAGACAAGCTAAATTTATGATTCCAAAAAGTTTTTTGAGATTAATTTTTAAGCAGCGATAACTGTTTTTCCACCATATCAGATAATCTCTACTTTTTAGTGAATCTCATTTTTAGGTTCTGTCAGAAAATTAGTACAGTTCAAATTTTCATTCACTGAGTTTCTATAATAAGATTTTTTCTCGCCAATGTGAATAATAAACGAAAGAAGAGTGGTAAGCAAATTGCCTTTTCAAGTACAGTGAAAAACCATAAAAAACCGCATTTCAAACTTAAAAAATGAATTTTATCTTTTTATCAGGTTGAAGAGGTAATTTTTCTGCACTTTTCAAGAAATATTTCTTTCGAAAAAAAAAAGAAAAAAAATTGGGTACTTTCAAACAACGTAGTTTATGAAAACTCTCACATTTAATATACATACGATATAATACAATGTATTGATGATGAAACAAACAATATTCTTGCATCTCAAAGTTTCGTACTTTTCATGGTTTTTTGAATGAAATTATATTTTTTGTTCATAGCCTTTAAGCTTCTTTTGGTCATATGTTAAATTTTTTTATTATTGCTTAAAATTTTTCGCTTAAAGGAAATCAATCTCTTTAAATGACCCTCTATTTTTCGTTCATCAAACTAAAGGTCATCACCTAAATACCCACTCTTCCAAATCCCAAAAAAATGAAAATTTCATTTTCGACAAAAAATATCGGAATAAAAAGAAAAAATATTATTTTTAAATTCGGAATTTAATTATTTTTTGCCGCGTTTAATTCCGTTTTGTCGTAATTGTGCGTCAAAGTGTTTGCAGTGTCAACACGCAACATATTATTTCACGTGAAAGTATTTTTATTAATTTTTGAAAAACTTTTTTTTTCGATTTTTTCATTTTGAAGACTAAAATTTAAAGAAAAAGACTTCCTTTAACTTTTGAAGTTTAGTGACTTATTTTCGGCCTTTTTCACAAATTTTCTAGTCAGATGTTTTTTATTTTTATTGTTTTTGAAACTAAGTTCTCACTTAATCAATGGCTAGTCTAGACTGTTATTTACAAGTTTCTCAAGCGAATTTGTCCTTTTTACTCTAGTCTGACTAGAAATTTCAAAAGTTTCAAGTCACAAACCGTAGACATGTTCTTTTTTTAGTCTTGTGTGTCGTTTTTTATGTCATTCTGATATTCAGTCTAATTGTCAGAATAACACAGAAACCTGACTTGATAAGACCACAATTTGTGACTTATTGTCTTTTTTTCTTTCTCCCTCTCTATCTTATCATTTTGCTCACTTAGCATTCTGTTGTTTGTTATTAGAATGTAGAGACTAAAAAGTTTAATTGAAACAGCCTTTTTGTAAGAAGGGAAAACCGACCGGACAAAAAAAAAGTCATAGTCTCCGATTGGGCTCAAATTTTTTTTTCTGAAAATCCTCATATATGGGCACTATTGTAAACATGTTTTTTTGGTGAAAACACATTTCGCCATTTTTGTGTCTCGGGATGTAGATTTTCAAATGACCATAACTTTTTTTTCTGTGAATATTTTTTTTCGTTCTCAACGCCGTTTTGACGAGTACAACAGGGAGTATTTTTTTTTGTATTGGGAGTGAAATTGGATACTCATTCCTAATGGTAGAACTCAACACATTTGAAGAGAAAAATCAGATTTTCACCCTTTCAAAAACATTTTGCCGAGTTCTAACCAATTTTAAACGATTCCGCGCACAATTTTACTTAACATATCTTTTTTTCAGCAAAATCGAGGACCAAGTGTTTTTTGTAAAACGCACTTGAAGACATTTGATTTGTGTCGCGAACGCAATTCCCTTTCTCTCCTTATCTCTATATCTCGCTTTTTTCAAATATTTTCATATTTTCATGTTTGATTATCACAGTTAACTATTTTTCTACTAGGAAAAGTGGTTTTTTGCTTTGAAATTTTATTTTAGTTCGTCGGGTTTTTACTAAACTTTAAACTAAGTTCGTAACATTAGAAAAACACGATTTGCAGCACTTAGAATGCATTTTCCCGATTTCTAACCAGTTTTAAACGATTCCTCGCAGTATTTTACATATTACAACCTTTTTTTCAGCAAAATCGAGGTTGACTTATTTTTTGATAAATGCACTTGAATGCATTCCATTCATTTTGTGTGCCCATCACCTGCTATTTTCCTATCTCTATCCTTTGTTTTTTCACTGTTTTGGTATTTTTTCAATTCAAAAATCACCAAAAACTTATTTTCTGTATAAAATGAATTTAATTGTTCTATTTCTGGCAAAAACTAAAGTCTTACTTCTGGGGATAAAACTGTTCTCACACTACTAAAAAACATACGGTTTTCAGTCACAATAAATTTGAAAAAAGCGAGATATAGAGATAAGGAGAGAAAGGGAATTGCGTTCGCGACACAAATCAAATGTCTTCAAGTGCGTTTTACAAAAAACACTTGGTCCTCGATTTTGCTGAAAAAAAGATATGTTAAGTAAAATTGTGCGCGGAATCGTTTAAAATTGGTTAGAACTCGGCAAAATGTTTTTGAAAGAGTGAAAATCTGATTTTTCTCTTCAAATGTGTTGAGTTCTACCATTAGGAGTGAGTATCCAATTTCACTCCCAATACAAAAAAAATACTCCCTGTTGTACTCGTCAAAACGGCGTTGAGAACGAGAAAAAATATTCACAGAAAAAAAAAGTTATGGTCATTTGAAAATATAGCACGTTCAATCTACATCCCGAGACACAAAAATGGCGAAATGTGTTTTCACCAAAAAAACATGTTTACAATAGTGCTCATATATGAGGCTTTTCAGAAAAAAAATTTGAGCCCAATCGGAGACTATGACTTTTTTTTTGTCCGGTCGGTTTTCCCTTCTTACTGTTTTAATTCACATATTTTTAAAGGTTCGATTAATGAATATACCACCATGTCGTTTAATTATCTTGGCCGGTATCGCTTCATTTTGTGCCAATTGGTCATTTGCGTTCCAGGTTTGAATTATCATTTATAGTCTTTTTTTCATAATAACAACTTTTCAGATCACTTATGTGAACACATCTGTTGATACATTTTACAAGCTTGCAAAGGAAGCATATAAATTGTCAAAAGGTGAGGTTCAAAGTGTTCGACATGAAAATGGAATAATTTCAGATTGTCAATCTTGTCAAATGCCAGAAACTGAATGGCTAGCAGAGTGGAGTGTTGTTGTGAGTATGTTCTATCCTGGAACTATTTTCGGATTTTTGATGGTGAGAATTCTGAATATTTGAATGTAAAAACAAATTAAATAATAAAAATCGAAAAATATTCTAAGGCAACAGAAAGTTCTTGATTCAATTTCAGAAATTTCAGAAAAAATATACAATTTCTCATATACTTTTGAAAATTGAGTTTCGTTTTCTTCAAACACCGCATTACTAAATTCACATTTTCTATATGATAAGTGTGTTTCAAACAAAATTGAACCACAAAGATATATTTTTCGCAACTGCGATCGAAGTTCTAAGAGCTGATAATTGCACCCGAAATGATTTATGTTAGCTTTTCATTCAGTCTGATGTCACTTATGATATTTTTCATCTTCGTTTGAATTTTAGTCAACTCGATCTGAAATTGGAGAAACATGGCAGGAGATTTTTTTGAGTTTTAGTGGCTTTGTAAAAAATGATATGAAATCAACTGAAGACAATATTTTACAAATTTCGAAACATGATTATGGCTCAATTAAAAAAAAATTACGCTATTCGAACAACCTGATACGCTTTTTCAAAAAACACTGCGATGCTGAGGAAAGAAAACCCAGTAACATTTTTCAAAGTGCGATATCACGTTAGAAAAATTTAAGAATTATAGCTCTTTTAAATTCTATAATGGGATCGTTTAACGTATCTCTCTGGCTATCCAGAAAAAATAAAATTTCATGAAGATTAGCCAGCTTTCCGGATAGTTATCCCAAGTTGAATGAGCTTCCATAATTAATTGCTACCTTGATATCATCCCTGTGAAATGAGTTGAAGCGAGTTTTGAAGTCCTAAACTAACTTGTGAGCAAACGATCAATACTGTTGTAAATTAATTGTAGCTCAAATAAAAAAAATTATAAGTTGTATTCCAGGTTCCATTTCTAACAAAATGGATCGGTGTTAAACGAGCCCAATTACTTATGTGTGTTGCAGCATCACTTGGTATTGCTGTACATTTTCTGGCTCTTTCTTTCATTTCTCTCGGCAAGTTCTGTTTTTTTTTTATCAAATAGCAAATATGACGTTTTTGAAAAATTATATACAATGTATTGTTTATCCGGCGAGGT